>ML815177.1:77916-91522 GCA_009831015.1 Picea engelmannii | reverse complement strand
AATTTAGCTACCATTCTGTCCCATTTTTTTATTTTTTGCTTACCTTTGTGTCTTTTGTCGGCTTGTAGTCCATCCCACCATAGAGCTACATGTCCCTTCAATCTGGTAACAACATGCATCACTTACTTTTCAAGGGGGACTTCTATTTTTTCTCTAGGCCCCATTTTTACAATAGCTCTCAACAAGTGCTCCTCTGCAACGTCCTCTCCTTCAGCTCCTTCTACTTCCATTATTGTCTGCTTTTTTGATGTTACCAACATCAGGCTCTCTTCTCTACGCTATCTCCATGGCATCCAATCTCGCACAAAGTTGCCTCAACTCTTGTTCCATGGATGGATTTTCTATAGGTATCTCCCAGCATCTTCTTGGTGCTATGGATTTGAACTTTCCTTTCACACAGATCTTAATTCGAACTATGATACAACTTGATGCAGACCCCCACCCACTCCCTAGGGCTTGCGCGACCTCCCGGTCCAAGGATCGTTGACTTCAATATCTAAATCAACTCAGAGGCTCTCTTTGAGCCCTCAAATACACAACACGGGTGCTAAAATCTTCTTGTCGAATGCAAAATCTTCTTTTCCACAGTCCCCGAGCACTAATAGAGTCTCTTTGGGAGCTCTAGGCTAAAAACGTGGGCCAAAATTCCATTCTTCGAAGAATTCGAGACTTTAAAGCTATCCAGATTCGAGAGTCCCAACAGAACAATATTCCAAACCTTCTCAACACCTAATTAACTTGGTTCCAAACCACAGTAGGGATCGATGACTCACAACATCCGCTCCAATCTACGACAGAAGTTTACTTTGTGAATTCGTCTTTGAAAAGTCTTCCTGTTCCAACACAAGTTGCTCCTACAGAGCCTAACTAGTGGAGGTAGATTGGTTGGATCATGTTCTCCTATTAGATCGATGATTGATAGTCACTTCACAAGTCTAAGCTTGGAGACATTTTTAATAACCACACCACAGTTCTCCTGAAGCGCCAGAGTAACAAATACACACCATGGGAAATCAACGGTTCTCACCTCCCCATTGACCAATGATGATGATCCACTCCGGAACTCCGGTCTTTGGGAGTTCTCGGTTTCCAAAAATATAAAAACTTTGGAGCGTTGGAATTGAAAACTCATGAAGGACCCAAATTGATGGCCACCACACTCTGTCAAACGGAAGGCCCAGATCTATTTCTGATTTCGGGGGTCCGGGTGTGTGCACAGTGCAAAACATTATATCTCCCAAATATGAGAAGCATTGAAGGACCTATCCTTCCTCCATGTGTCATCCTCTGGATCAACGGACAGGATGAATCTTGTGGTTCAAGACTTCAACAATCCTTGCTTCAAGAAATATTCCACTCCTTTCCCCTCGAACTACTGGTTCTCTGGATCTTCTGCGACATGTCCTCCTCTAATCGATGGTTTATATCAACTCTAGACTTCGAGACTTCAGATATATCTAACTCTTCTTCCCTCTATTATCCCAGACTTTTGGTCTTGTGGATCTTACAATCTGCTAAAATGGGTCCTTTGGGAGTGAACGATTGCAATTAACTCTGACCTTCAGGACTTATGTGATCCTTCTCCCTCCATGCTCTATGCTCCAAATCTCCAGAATACGTGAAGTATGAAGGACTTCAAAGGTTAATCCTTATGCAACTTCTCAAGATATAATGACTGTCAAATCTCCCGCAATTTCTCGAATGGATCTCGTCTGTTCGACCATTAAAACAAACAAACTTCCCCTTTCTTAAGAATTTCTACACTATCATTTTTTATCTTTGATCTTTGAAGTATTTAAGAACTTTAGCTCACTCCTTGCATCCTTTGACTTCTGAAAGATTATGGGAATTAGACATTTTTATGAAAATCTCCCTATGCAGTCCTTGCACTCGTCCTCTCTGATGTTTCTTCAACACTTCGACTAAGTGTTGGCCCGACACACACCTTGCATGGGTCTTCTTCAAACTCCTCTCTCCACTGAGCGACTGTGGACTCCTTGCACTTCCTCTGCAAAATTTCATGCTACATCTTCTGAGATTCTAAGTCAATCTTGACTCGGCCTTTGAACTCCTTACAGGAACTATGCACTCCTTGCACTATAACTCTGAGAAGAGAAACAATTGAAACTTATAGCAACATGAAAAATTCACACATCTAAATGTGAAAAGCATACTTCATGCACACAAAACACAAAAAAAAAGAGACATCACATGTACTCAATTAACTCAGATGAATACAACAACATGCATTTGGAATCAAACCTCTATGCTTCTATTTCTTCAATAAAGTATGTACATGGACTCATACAGCTCTCTGCAACTCTCTACAATAACTAGCAGAAATAACAATAACATTCAACAACCTCATTTGGGCATCGGTTACATATGTTTATACATGGAGAGGCTTCTCGAACCTTCTTGCCAACTATATTAGTGTTATCCTATCATGGTTAATACATTCATCTACTAAGGACTATTACATTGAATTGAAATTACACTCATATACGAGTCGATGCTCAACATCTATACAATCTTGTCTTTCATTAAAGAAAAATACAATCTCTTAGATTGCTTAAAATAATTCCAACCTCAAAATATTAAAAAGCCTTAATTACAAAGTATTCAAAATATCAAATGATGCACTCTCCTTGGAATTAAAAAACAATTTAAAATGTGTGCGCTAGGCACTGAGTTGTCCTTCACTCAGCCTCTTTAATCGTTGGTGGTGATTCTCCTACATCAATAAGATAATCCGATATGACCTTAGTAAATTGGCCCATGTCCCTTACTAGTATATGAAGTGCAAAGTGCATTGTTAATCCAAATGTGTTCAAAACTACAACACTTCTTAGGCTCAAAGCTAGGGTATGTTTTAAAGAAGAGACTCAATTCTGATAGTCTAGTGAACTGCTCCAAACATTTAAGAATCTCTTCAAAAAAGGGAAGTGCATGTGTATGTTGGTGCAATGTGATGCTAAGTTATGCATATGGGTTGAGAGATGAGATGTTTTAGCATGAAATCCCTTAGTGAGAATTAGGATAATAATCCTCCAACTCTCTTAATGAAAACCACGATAATAATCATCTATGTATAATATACAGAGAACATCTTAAACTATGAAAATATTTGTCAAAATTTCTATCATAAAATTAGTTTTAAAGATGTTTTAATTGAGCTTTTCTACTTAGTATAATGATGATATGGAAAAAAGAAATATATATATATATATATATATATATATATATAACACAAGACTTTAAAATAATAAAAATAAATTGATTAATAGAATTGTAGATTTTTTTGGAAAATTGATTAATAGAATTGTAGATATTTTTTTGGAAAATCATTAAATAAAATTTAAAAATTTAAAAATAGAAGAAATAACAAAATGTAAATTGTATTATATTGTATTCATATTTAATTCATATCTTTAACTAATTTTACATACTTGAAATATTTACTATTATTTTAATAACTTTTATTAAAAAAATTAATATTATATTAATAGTTTTTTTAAATAAATATTTATTTTTATTAAATTTATAAAATTAAAAAAAAATCGATTTTTAATAAAATTACATATAATAAATATATATGTTTTAAAATTTAAATGCATCATTTTGTTCACATTTTTACACTATAACTAAGATGAGTATTTCACTGTTTAACCCTGAATGAAAGATAATTTTCCAATACATATAGACTCTAAGTCATTACAACTTACTCATTTATGAGCTTTATTTACGTCATTATGGAAATTGAACCCTTGTGGAGAGGACAACCATCATTCCTCACAACCATCTAAGCTACACCCAATTAACATTATGTTAAAAAAAAAAAAAATTAATATTATTTTACTATCTAACAAAAAAAAAATTAAATTCAAGCATACATTTTTTACATTACCAAAATGTTTTTTTTTTCTTCTTAAGACACTTTTTAATCGTCGATAAGTAACCTAATAAAAACTAATGAAAAACCTACACGTTTCAATTATATATAGTAGTGGAACTCACTTTATGATATTAACTTATTTTTCCATGTAGATTGTAGACGTTTAAAAGTTAGTAAAGGGAATGTTATGTGAAGAATTAATTTTGTACGTTATTTCGTTGTTTATTGATTTTAGTAATTTTCTTCGAAGCAGAGTGTAGTGTAGTCTAGTCAATTGGGTGTAGCTTGGATAGTTGTGAGGAATGATTGTTATCCTTTTCATTGGGGTTCAATTCCTATAATGACATGAATAAAGTTCATAATGAGTATGTTGTAATGGCTTTGAGCCTATATGTATTGGAAAGTTGTCTTTGATTCAAAATTTAATAGTAAGGCAACTGCTATTTTCAGCGTGAAAAAAAGAGAGTACACTGTAGTCTAATAAAATGTGCAACGGGTTGAATCGAACGATTTTCCACAGATAATTTCTCAATAGGCATACTATTACTTGCACATTTTATTAGAATATTTGCACACTTTTTAGGATCAGTAAGCCAGTAAGTTGATCAATGTGGACTTAGTCTCTATCTGGTTTGGTTCAAATTTTGTAAGAACCTTTGTGACACCTCAGGTCTTCTGAGAGTCATCAATTAAAAAAGGTTGAATATGCCTACCTCGGGAGGGATTAATTGAACTAGATCTATTCCCAAAAGCCTGCATGAGCCATTCTTTTACGTCGGTCAGACGAAAAAATATGTCGTAGAGATACTAGGTGGGAGTCAAAATATTTTCAGATGTTCCAATTACAAGAAGGCCTCCTGTAATTGAATTCCATATTACAAACACAGTATCTCTTGCTTCTATGATTCATATGGATGATTGAACTAACCTAGTTGATGTCGGTTGGCTGCTATTTAAGCATGCCCATATAACATCCCGCTCTGGCACACTGAGCGAACTTATTCTTTGAGGACACTTGCTCGCAAGTGATCTGGATTATTATGCTATTAAAACTTTTGATTTTGATTATGGGGCGTTATGGGATGATGACATGTTATTTTCCCACCTCGACATAGACAGGTGCTATTGACTTGGTTTTACTAAGTGTGCAGGATTTTGGACCTCGAGGATGCAGAGGCATCGATGGAACCCCTTGGACTTCGGATCGAGTCAGGGAGTGTATCATTGGGGTTTGATTGTTTTACTGTGATGTTAGTGCATTTGATTAGATCATATGATATGGATATGTTCTGAAATGATTTGTTGATGATGCAGGATGATGATAGCTTTCCGACCAGACTCACATGTGGAGTAAAGGGGTCATGCACGAATACCAGAGATGTTGAGGGAGAGGTGTGGACAAAAACCCTACCAGAGCCTACTAGCACTCCCGTTGTGGCTCGAACTATAGGTTAACGATTACCTAGTTTGAGAGGACCCACAATGCCGTGAGGGAAGACTACGACAGTCGCTCACAATGATTCTAAGGGGCGTACAATAAGGCAGGGGACTTATTCCTTAGAGGCCCTTAGTCTCCCACAAGTTCACCTAGCGGAGTGTTGACTCCAGGGGTTATTGATGTCTACCAAGTCAGTCAAGAGGCGAGTGACACCCTTGGAGCACGTAGTGCATCTTGAAGGGCATGTTTCTCAAGGGAACAAAAGAGGCGAGTGGCACACTTGAAGCGCGTAGTGCATTCTGAAGGGCACGTCACGCAAGGGACCAAATGAGGCGAGTGGCACCCTTGGAGCACCCAGTGCGTCCTGAAGGGAACATCGTGTTGTTGATGATAGAGGAGTGAACCTAGATGGACTTAGGACAAATAACGTGTTAAGTTTGTTTTGAAACAATTTCCCTAATTAAATGTCGCCCAGTACAAACTTTAAGGTCTAAGTCTAAATTAAGCTAGTGGTAAAATTTTGTCTACCTTTAAAAAACAAATTATATATATATATATATATATATATATAATACTTAAAATAAAAACAACTTAAATAATAATTAGGATCTTTGTAAAATCTTGTAACAAGAAAGGAGTAAGAAATTTAAATTATTCAAAAAAAATCTGTTGGAATTAATTGTTTTATCTTTTTGATAATTTAAAATATACTAAATAAATGATAAAAGGGAAAAAGGGTTAAGATTCCACACCTGCCTTTTTGAGTTCTAATTAAAAAGGGGAAAGAGGGAGATTCTAAAATTTAGGAAACTAGGAAAAGAGGTATACATAAAAAGGGAAAAAGGGGAACTTAAGGGAAAAAGAAGAAGGTCAAAATTAGTAAAGCATCTACCATTTAAGAGCTTCTAATTTAAACTGAACTAGCAAATTAATAAAAAGGAAAGTTATTAAAACCTATAAGAGAATTTGGGGACACCTAGGAGTGATCCTAGGAGTAACTCTATGTGGGTGAGGGAAATAAAGATAATTAATTAATTATAGAAGTTAATTTATGGAGGAATGAAGGGGATGGGTGACACTTGTACGGGGATGAATTTTTAGGAATTTAATTATAACACTTAACTAAAAAAGAATTTTTGGAAAGTAAGGAACCACAAAACTCTATATAATGAAGGGAGTTGATGGATGTTGATAATCTTCGGTTTTCATAACGTTACGCTGTAGAAATATTCACTTGCCTGACTTAACTTATGGGAGTTGGGACACCCAACTCAGTGAGGAGTGGTAGCTCAACCTTTTGAGGCAAGCTGGGAGCTAGTAGAAATCTCTGGATAGTGAGTGTGTGTCCCCTTTGCAGTTCGGGGGGCTAAGGGGGAATAAGAGTACCCCTAGCGTTGGTCGGAAGGTACCGGTGAAGTCTTGATGGTCGGTGAGCAGGAGTTGCACGGAGCGCGCGGACGTCACTCAGAGCAGTCGTTCAGGCAATGATACACTCTCTTCTTTTTGTTTAGTATATGTTGTAGGTGTTATACTTATATCTGCATGTTGACTGGGTATGTAAATTGATTGTAACATCTCTTTACCAAGCACAATATAAAATGAAAAGTAAATATCGGTTCCATTCCACACAGTGTGCATTATATTTGCTTAGAAAATCAAAAGATTAGGTTTGTTAACTAGAATATAATAATAGTTTCTAACACTATTGACGACAATGAATCTCAATAAAAAAAACTAAATGACAGCAGGATTCGATAAAGTACAAACCCACCTTTTCTTTTATTTCATGTGCAGATTGTAAGAAGGAAGCTTATAAAATATCATATTCAAATACCTCTATCAGCTTCCCTCCCATGGGAAATAAATTAAAGAGGAAGAATACTACAACATTCTTATATGCAATTGAAGTTGCACTAACAACAGAACCGGCATATTATTCTTCTGAATGTGGATTTAAAATAATATAAATGTTGAGACCCTCGTAAATAATATTCCTTTATGCACTTTGCTTTTTCAAGTCTTGAATAACAAGGCTACATGGTAGAAAATACATGAGGAAGTCTGAATACATAAAAACAATGAGAAAGTTTGAATACATGAAAACAATGCAAGAGAGTAATATATTGTTAATGGTATGTACAATTACATTCATAGAAATAAAATGAAAATGTTATTTCAATGAATTTATAGTAAGGATATGAAATTTGTAGATTATTCGATATTCTGTATTGAATAAATGTGAATATGAAAATATTATCTATAAGGATATTTTAATATATTTAAATTATATATTTCACATAGAGAGTCTTATTTTTCCTAATATATTTCAATTATATACATCAATAAACTAATAAAATGAAGGGGAAAAAAAACACCAAGTAAAACTACCACATTTTGACAGGTAAATAAAAATTATTGATAGAAACAAAATGAAAAAAAAAAGCAACAGGTCTTTTGGTAGTAAGACTACCATATTTTGACACGTAGATAAAAAAATATTTATAAAAAAAAAAGAGAAAAAAAACAACGCCACCTTTGAATAAGCTCTTCAATGTGGTATCGATGAAAGATACAATGATTGTGGATATGGGTTAGCAAGATATGAAAGATACGATGATTTAAAAAAATTATAAAAATTAATTAAAATTTATATTTCACTAGAGTTTGAAAGAAGTTTGAAATGTATTAAAAATTATAATTTATTAGAAAAATGAAAATGCTAAACAATTGTTAAACTAATAGAAATTTAGAAATTTAGATTCAAATTATTGTTTTAGGGAAATTTTTATTTTTAATCATGTGAGGTTCTTAATGAATTATCATGCATAAGTAGTAGATAAAAAAGATAAGATGTTGAGGTAATATCAATTTTAACAAAAAAGTATGACATGAATGTATATTATAGGGCCTTTTATTTTTGGAATATATATTTTTAAAAGAGTTAGATAATATAATAATACAAAATAGTCCCCGAGGTGTAGGACAGTCGGTGATAGAGTGTGTTGTTAAGCCACTCTGTGTTGTTAAAGTCACCGGTTCGAAACCTGCGGGGACAAAAAATCCAACCATGTTAAGGGTTGGTGTGGCTCAAGTCGGGTGCGATCCTCGGATGATTTTGATGGCTTAGATGCCCCTGAGTCGCAGTTTCTCAAGCCACAGGTTAATCGCGTAGCCAACAGGTCCCGCACAAATTAACAAACCAAAAAAAAAATATAATAATACAAAATAAAAATGGTTAGAAAATTTACAAGTAATGTATGTAATCATAATTAGTAAAAAGTATTTAAAAATAAGAGGAAAGGACTTTAAGTATTTTTTTTGTGGATAGTAATTTATTACTTTTTAAATTTACAATAGGACTATAGGAATGGCAAGTAATTCTATTGTGGATAGTATGTGATTACTTTTAAAGTTTAGAAAATTCTATATTTAATAAAAGGATGGAGTAATGTTTTAGTTTTTAGTAATGTTGATCTATTTTTTGTGGTTCAAAAATTGTGATAAAGAGAAAAACTAAGAATGTTACTATTTTCTCATATGAAAAAGGAATCTACAAAAATATTTATTCCTACTAAAACTCAAGAGAATTCATACATGATTCTTTAAGGTGAAGACTTAGGTTACCAAGGATCCCTATTTAGGAACCAATTTAATGAAATGGGTGATACTTTGTTAAAAAATGTTGATCTATCAATTTTTGAAGAAAAGTATTTCCATGCTCAATCTTAGGTCGAAAAAGTCACCAAATTCATTGAACGGATTTATCACATCCACCAAAATGCCCATGATATTTTGCATAAAGCCAATGTTAAGTACAAGCAACGACATGACTAACACTAGGTTCTCTACAATTTTCAGGTGGGAGACAATGTTTTATTGCATTTGTACAAAGAGATACTTACAAGACCCCATTGAAATTTGTGTCCAATTCATTATGATCCTGACACCATCATCGAGGCTATGGGAGACAATGATTTTGAGTTAAGTATTCCCCCCTTCCTTGGCTTGCACTGAGTATTCAATGTGGAGCTCCTTTGACCATATTTTCCACCACTACTGGACACATCAAAAGAGGCAGGGAAAATGAAACCATCAAAGATCAATAATGACTACATAGAAAAGCATTGATCGGATCATGGACATACATGTTAAGGTAATATGCCAATATAAGATCTAAATATATTGGGTTGTCAAAGCAGGGTAACTACTACACCATGGAAAGTGGCTCATGAAGCATCGAGTTCAACAAAATTTTCCCCATTTGATGGAGGAACTCAAAAAAATAGATACCATTTCATCCTAAGAAGGAAGTACTAATACATGTGGACATCAGTGGTCTCCCACCTATTCCATTGGCTCAAAATACAATTTCCATCTTGGCAGTTTTCTATGATTTTTCGGGTCCCAAACTTCCGGGATCATTTTAAAGACCTAAATGATTTTATTTTCTATCTTTACAATGCCTATAAAGTGGTTGAAGGAATATTATAGGACAAATGGAATATGTAGTCCTCGAATATATATTTCCGATGAGGTATCGAGTGCCCCAAACAGATTGTATGCAAAAGTTACACCCCAGGAAAGTTGACGGATCAACTATCCCCATTAGGGCCCAGAAACCTTTTGGCAGTTCATATCTAAGGGATGGGGTTTTCAATGTTTATTGTTTTATCATTTATGATTTATGTTCAAAAGGAATTTTGAGCCTCATTTTAATCATCTTCTTGTGAACGTGCATAGTCAATATATCTCTTTTCAAAGATAACCTACCACCATTATAGCGAGTTCTTTTCTTTGTATTTTCTTTTACAGTCTCTGCATATTTCGTTCTTTAATAGATATTGAGTATTATTGTATCTCTATGTTTTTGTCTTATTTTTTTGTTTCATTTCATTCCTTCATAAATATAGATCAATGTGATGGTTTATATTCTCTCATTTTCTCTTTATTCATCAACATTATGTTTTGTAGGATGAGATCCTCACATGTGGTATCATAGTTGATATTGTGTGAATGTCTATGAGAGTTGAGGTAAGTTCTTCAGTTTCATGAAGAGAAGGAGAGTTTGTTTCAAAAAAATAGAGAGTTTGGCACTTTGTCAATCCAGAGGAAAAACCTTGTGAGTTCGAAACGTTGTTGGACACTGAGGAGAACGTTCTATGCAAAAATGGAGTTGGAAGTCATGGCAGAGGTTAAATAAAGGTTTCCTCTTCGGTATATTGCTTATGTATTCCTAGCTCTGCAATTTGGAAGATGCACGTGAAGTGTTTCATGGAATTCCTCAACGAAATGATCATGGACCATTATGATGAGTTGTCGGAGGAGGAAGCATTAAATTTGGCAGTGATGGTGGAAAGTCAAGCATGGAAGTAGAGTGTTGATGGGATTATTTAGATTCAAAGTAATGATGAAAGTCTTAAATGCAAGGTTTGAGGTGGATTTATGTAAATAGGTATACAACTGTAAGACTTGGTTAGGTATGCATACTTGGGTTTGAAATGTCAATAATGAAGTTTAGATGACCTAGGTGATAGGAGGGAGCATCCGATATTCCAGGATATCCTTACTTTGAGGAAAGTTTGGCTAGTTCTAGTCATGGGAAAAAGGGGAATTTAGGTTAAGAGTTGTATTTTTGGGAACATGTTTTTTGGTAGCACACAGTTATATCTTTAATAAAAAAGTATGGCATGGACCGAATATTTTAAAAAATTATAAAAATTAATTAAAATTTAGATGACCGAAAGTTTATATGACCTAGGTGATAGGTGAAACCGGGGACTATATAAGGAACCGCCTCGTTACGCCAACCATTCTAGTAACAGGTGCAAAAAAAAATTTGTGCGCGCGTGTAGAAGTAGCAACAAATTGAACTGTACGACGCCACTCAACTAACAACAAGACTCAACCACGAAGTTCAGCACAAGAACGCTGAAGGCCTCAACGAGAAATACAACAACACAACCATAGGCAGAGGTGCACAACACAGACATTTAGCGAAAAAGTAAAGCTGACTACTAAATACGACTGACCTCCCGCCCGTCCTACCCTGCAAGGTTAGGACCTCCAAGACACATAAGCAACGCTCAAGCCCGGTTTCCCATAGTCTTTAACTATTTAAGGTCTCAGGGCTGGCGACTGTTCTGAGGAACATGGAGGTGTCTACATCCCACCCGACACAACAGACCCAACGACCAACTGATCACAATCAAGAACGACATAATATGAGAAGAACAAAAACCTCCCTTACGGGAAGCGAGCGACAAGAGGATTCCGACAACAACCCAGAACTCAACTTTATTTAAAAAGAAAAGTACCCTCATTTACTAGCTTCGAGTGATCTATTGTGCTTAAGTATAGGATGTTCCGCCATGTGTCTTATCAAATCAAGGGTTTACACTAACGTCGCAAAGATAACCAAATCATTACATTTCTAGAGTCAATAACACTGAGATAATTAAGGATCATACATTCAACACCAAATTTGCAGCCTCCTTTATACGGTAAGAACAATACATCTTCATAATTCAACTTTATTACCTAGGTGGAATTTATAGACAATTATTCAGGACATATGTGGGCCAGAGCATCTTCCCTCACCGACAATATTAAAATTATCATCCTATTATAAGTAACACCTGCTCGGACTAACAATATAACTTCGTAGATGAGATTGGCTATACATAAGCTCGCAATTTCATATGACCAAAAAGGGTAACACTGATGGGGACAATTATCCACATATAAAGACAATGATTTAAGATGAAAACTTTAAAAATTGATATAAGCAAATAGCATCCCTACTAAAATTTCCATCATATCTTAGGTCCCATCAACTTGGAAGTCACAATATTCATCATAACTAAATGAGGCAACCTATAAAATAGTAAAATTCAAAAGGACATCAATTAAAGTGTCAATGGCCTTACAATCAATGCAATTTACCTTAACCATAAGATTTAAGACTAAATATATTCCATTAAAAGGACAATGACTTTTCATTCAATGCCATTCTCCTTAACCAAGATTTAAGTATTTCAGTTAGGAAGAGGAAAATTTTAAGCTATTGTATCACAGGTTACATATATCCTTACCTATCCTTCAGATTGTATAAACCTTACATATCCACGCCCCCCCGTCATTGATTCCTAATAATCACTAAATAAAATATAACATAAAATGATAGGAACTTACCGAACATAAATGTTATCCATTAATTTCTACCCAACATATAATCCGAATATAACATAAACGTTGCAATGTCAACAGTTAGAAGGGCCCTGGATATATTAACAACAGCGGGAAGCCAATATCTAAAAGACATCTTAAAAGACAACAAAGGATACGTCATAGTTTTAACCGGCAATATAGTATATAATGCATTGAATGACAGCATTGATAAGGACAAGTGGATGACAACCTCTCCATAATTAAGGCAATCATAAGGATAATAGTAACTTTAAATCGTTGGAGAGAAAATAGCATCACGTTTTCCTAACTCTGGTGACCAATAAATTACACTGTTGCTTCCATTGGGTAAAGGCCACGATACAATTTCAATTCAATCCCCAAGCCAGTCAATGTTAATGCTAATCGGTAATTCATAAAAAAAAAAGCAACCTACTTATCGACAACATTAATCCATACTTGATGATAGCAATATCGGGCATTAAAATCGTCTCGCCGAATTTCGTTTATCACTCATTTCATCAATTGTGGGTTAAAGAGTAAAACTTACAGTTTCTAAAACGAGCTAGACCTACGCTGGCATGTGGCCCGCCATACCCATTATCACCGTTATACCCAAACAATTACACAGGTATAAAATGAAGTCGTTATCCACCTGTTTGAAAATCCATAGGACGCTACCTACCGGCATGCAGAAGTAGAAGAGGCGTGCTGTCACGCACAGGTGAAAACGTACGTTAGAAATCTGCTAGCAAGGCGAGCGTGGAGGCAGCAGAAGCTAAGCTCCAGCTGACGGACTGAGGAAGCGTGGCGCACAGGATGGCACTGCGATTTGGCAGACATGCCCAAGGGGAAAACGATGGTTACAGGAGTGCCAAACAGAACAAGGACGAGATGCCCACGTTTTCTCAATTCAAATCTATCATGTTATAGATCCAGGGATTATAAGAACATTAATTTTATTGCTAGCTGAGGATTTAACAAATTTTCCCGCACGATTTACAACCCTAGCTTCGCGGTGTTAAGGAAAATATTGTTGGAGAAATACTTGGTTAACAGGTCTTTTCAGTGATCGCTCAACTCCACGG
>ML815177.1:36144-58215 GCA_009831015.1 Picea engelmannii | reverse complement strand
CACCTAGAGTTGCTCCTAAATTTCCTCCTAGGTGTTCCTAGATCCCCTTACATGTTTTAAATAATTTCCCTAAAAATGAAGTTACTAAATTAGCTCAAATTAGAAGGTTCTTAATTGCAGATTCCTTACTATGTTGACCTCGCGTTTTACCATAAGTTCCCAACTTTCCTTTATTATATTTCCTCCAATCCTTAGTTTCCTAAATTTTATTATCCCCTTCTTTCCCCTTTTTATTAGAGCCAAAATGGCATTTGCGCTATTTACTCTTTTCCTTTTATTATTAATTTAAAATCTTTTTATACTTCCACAAGTTAAATAATTTGTTTCTTCTTTACAATTTAAAACCATGGATTTTTAATTAAATTATTACTCTCTTCATTTTACCCCAAAAATTTATGAAGACTAAAACTATTACCTAAGGGGTTTTTTTTTGTTTAAATTTTTATTTTTATTTTTATAGGGTGTGTTCTTAAGGTTAGACAAAATTTTACCCTGAGAAGTTTTAGACTTAGGACTTAGATTCTGAACTAGGCAACATTTAATTAGGGAAGTAGCTTAAGAATTTCTTAATGTGTTAAATGTCTTAGGGCCATCTAGGTTTGTTCCTTCATCAACATCAATGCGACGTGCCCTTCAGAACGCACCACGTGCTCCAAGGGTGCCACTCGTCAACTTATGTTTCTTTTGCGCGACGTGCCCTTTTGGATGCACCATGTGCTCGAAGGGTGCCACTCGCCAACTTGTGTTTCTTTCACGTGATGTGCCCTTCAGGATGCACCACGTGCTCCAAGGGTGTCACTCGCAAACTTATGTTTATTTTGCATGGCGTGCCCTTCAGGATGCACCACGTGCTCCAAGGGTACCACTCGCCAATTTGACTGATTGGTAGACATTTATAACCCCTAGAGTCCACACTCCGCCAGGTGAACTTGTGGGAGACTAAGGGCTCTAAAGAATAAGGCCCCCGCCTTATTGCGTGCCCCTTATAATCATCGTGAGCAACTATTGCAGTCTTCCCTCACGGCATCGTGGATCCTCTCGAACTAGGTAATCGTTAACCTATAGTTCGAGCCACAACGGGAGTGGTAGTAGGCTGTGGCAGGGCTGCTTTCCACACCTCTCCCTCAACCTCTCTGGAAATCGTGTGTGGCCCCTTTACTCCATATGTTAGTCTGGTCGACAAGCTATCGTCAGCCTGCATCTTCAACAATCCTGTCAGAACATGTCAACATCATATCATCAAATCAATGAAATATCACAGTAAATAAATCAACCCAAATAGCACACTCCCTCACTCAATCCGGAGTCCAAGGGGTTCCATCGATGCCTCTGCATCCTCAAGGTCCAAAACCCTGCACACTCAATAAAACTGAGTCAATAGCACATGTCTACGTCAAAGCAGTAAAACATCATGTCATCTATCACAATGCATCATAATCAAGGATAAATGTTTTAACATCATAATAGTCCAGATCACTTGCGAGCAAGTGTCCTCAAAGAATAAGTTTTCTCAGTGCGCGAGAGCGGGATGTTACAATTCTTTTGTATTTTCCCTATCTTTCTCCAGGTTTCACGAGAGATAGTATACCTCGAGACATCACATCCATAAAGAATAAGAGGTGTAACAAGAGTATCAAAGATGTGTTTTTTCTAATCCCAAATCCGAAGATCAACTCATTTAAAATTGTTTTCAAGCCCATAATAAGCTTTCCATCCCACAATAATCATTTTCTCAATTCTATAATTCCAGTTGAGCTTGTGGTGAGTATCAATTCCAAGATATTTGTATGAAGTCACTTCCTCCAAGTTGTTGTTGTTATATACGAATGTATCATAATTTATCTTATTGCATTTAATAATCATGACTTTAGTCTTATCATTATTAACACTCATACCGATATCGAAGCAAAAATCCTTGAGGATTCTTAGTTGGTTTTCAAGATCATGGGGACTCCTTTCCATAATAACGATATCATAAACATAAATAAGAAGATTGATGACTATACCAATGAGAGTAGGGTTGACACAACCCGTTTTTTCCAAGAAATCTTCTAGCATGTCAATGTATATGCCAAAAATGGTAGGGGACAAGGGACAACCTTGTTTGACTTCAATATTACAATTAATCTCTTTCGACTAGCCCTTAGTGTTTTTAAACTTAGAAATAATGTTCTCATACATCAACCCTCAACTCGAGAGGAACTTTTGTCTCTTCCAACCTATTCCAAAGGTTTTTCCTAGGAACCATGTCAAAAACTCTTCTAAAGTCAAGAAAAGAACAAAAAAGATTGGTTTTAGTATTACAAAACTCCTCTTCAACGATCCTAAATGTAACAAGATGATCCACACTTGAATGATATCTCCTAAACCCTTAGTGGCATTTAACTCTTTTACCGTGACTTTCTAGCCGAAGACTAATCTTCTTTTCCAAAATAATTCCATAAATCTTGGCTAAAATCGAGCTAATTATAATGGTCCTATAATTAAAGTGAATATTTCTATCCTCATTTTTAAAAATAAAAACAAGAAACTTTTCCTCACAAGTGGTGTTTAACTACTAAATTGAAGATGGTATGGTAATGAAAAAAATGATGATAAATATTTTACTACAATAGTATTGTTAAATAAGTATAAGAAATATAAATAAATAAATAAGATTTTAGATTTTCTTTTAAGAATCATTTAATAAAACTAAAAATTGTTCTACATTATATGGTTTTAATATTTATATCATATCATTAACTAATCTTACACATATATTTAATATTATTTGAATGAATTTTATTAATAAATTAATAATATCATAATATTTTTTTAATTATTTTTTAAATAAATATTTATTCTTTTCAATAAGATTTATGTGGTAAGGGTTTTTAGTCAAGTTCCAAAAAATCACATTTTTATTAATGGATTGTCCAAGTTTATATCAAGATCCATCTTTACTACAAAAAACCTAGATTATGATTTTTAAAAAAAACTTCGTATAAATGCTAAATGGCTAGAAAAAGCATAACTATAAACTAAAAAGAACCCTAATTCTATATTTATTAAATATTTAATATATATGTATTTTGAACTAATAAATACTGATTTTGTAAAATCAATTCTCAAACATCAAATTTGATTATATGGTTTAAAGGAAAAAGGGTTACCATTTAATTAAATTACTTTTAAAATTTAAATGTACCTTTTCTAAGCATTTTCACAATAACTCAGAATAATTTAAACATGACAGGAAGATGATGACATGTTAAAAATTAATATTATTTTAAGAGTTAACAAAATAAATTAAATTGAATAATACATTATTCACATTTCAAAAATTATTATTATTATTATTATTAATAAATGTATTTTAGGTAATAGCTTATATTATTTATAGATTTTGTTTAAAGGTTTTATTTTTTAGGTTTATTTTCAGAATTGGTGATGTAAATTTAGATAAAATGACTGTTTTATGTTGTTTAAATTGTCTTTTTGCATGTATAAATAAATTTAGTGTCTGAAAAATTTCTTAAACATTTAAATTATACAAACTTAACCAGTCAAATCAACAATCCAACAATTCATCACCAAATTTCAGACAAAATCAAACAAAAAAAAATTACTTAAAAACAACCCCAAAACATATAACGTTTAAACTAATGCTTATTTATGGTTTTTTTTTCCAACTGGTAAGGAAGGTTAACGGAAATATAGATTTATTTTATTTAGATGTTTATTTGACGCAATAGACGTATAATGGCAGAGGAAGTGACTGATTGATCCTATAATCGTCGATAAGTAACGTAAAAAACTACACCTTTCGACTAAATCCATTAGTTAAACTAATGAAAAACCTACATGTTTCAATATAGTATTGGAACTCATTTATAATATTAACTTGAAACTTATTTTTCCATGTAGACGTTTAAAAGTTATGAAGGCAATGTTATATAAAGAATCAATTTTGTACGCTAGTTCCGCTGCCGCTTGGTGCTTATTGATCTCAAGAAAGTGTGCAATGCTTCGAAGCAGCAGAGTAACTTTATTCTAATAAAATGAGCCATTAAGAGCATCTCTTCTCTACTCAGAAAGTATGTGCGGAAAAGGTGTTGCAGGTTGAATCGGACGATTTTAACTCACACATTATCTATGGAAAAGGTGTTGCTGGTTGAATCGGACGATTTTAACTCAGAAAATATCTGCGGAAAAGGTGTTGCAGGTTGAATCGGACGATTTTAACTCAGGAAATCTGCGGAAGAGGTGTTGCAGGTTGAATCGGACGATTTTAACTCAGAAAGTGTCTGCCGAAAAGGTATTGCAGGTTGAATCGGACGATTTTCCGCAGATACATTCTCAGTAGGGATGATATTACTTCCACATTTTAATAGAATTTTTGCACACTTATGATCAGAAAGCGGGTAAGTTGATCAATGTGGAGTTAGTCTCTATCTGGACTGGTTTAAATTTTGTAAGCACCTTTGTGACACCTCAGTTCTTCTGAGAGCCGTCAATTAAGAAAGGTTGAATATGCGTGCCACCTCAGTTCTTCTGAGCACGTTTGTGACACCTCAGTTCTTCTGAGCACCTTTGATACATTCTCAGTAGGGATGAGGGACGCATTTTCTACCAAGGTGCACTTCTTTAAATTAGCGTTAGTTGTATTAAATAAATACTCTATGCAAGTGGGTGAGAGACCTTTAACGCCATTTCCATGAGGGTGCACTTCTTTAAATTAGGGTTAGTTGTCTTAGTGTTTAGAGTGCAACCGTTGCATGCAACCCTTGTTTATTTAGTGCTTAGATTTAATAATTCAAATATGTTTTCTCTATCTTTTGTTAATTCAAATATGTTTTATCTATCTTTTATTCAACAAGTGTTGCATGGCAGTGTAGCTTCTCCTCGGTTGGGAATAAATGCACAGGTATGGAGGGACCATGGGATAATGAGAATCTTGAAGTACTAGAGACCCATGGAATCTGTCATGGACATGTGGTAAGCAAAAGACATGACATGTGGTATCCATGTAGAAAAAGACACGTTGCATTCTGTGACGTCAAGCTGCTACATGACTCTAGGAGAATGTCACTATGGGATTTTTCTTTCCAGAACGAACATAGTTCCCCCTAAGCTCGAAGCCCCGAAGAGACAGAGAATTAGTTAATGATAATATTATATTAATATCAGGTCAACAAGTAATTAGAGAGAAAGTCAATTTGTGAGAAATTTGTTCCATCACTAAATATGGCGAGGGGAGTTCTAATATTGGCGGTAAAAATTTCTCACATTCAGTTCGGAAAGAGAAGGTGCCCCAGTGTTAATCTCCTAGAGAAATTATGGCATTGAAACCATTTAGTTTTTGAAAGTATTTTCATTCTAATTATATTGTGTTTTTCATAATCCATCTTTCTTTTTAGGAGATAGCTACTAAAAAAAAGGATATCCCCATCACTTGTAACTTGAGATATTGTTGGGGTTTGACTTTCCATGTTGGAAATTTCTATTCCTGCGCTGTAGGTTTTATCTATTTAATGTATTTATGAAATTCATTTATAATGATCTTTGTATACTTCCAAGTGATTTTCATCCCAATATTTAGAGTTAACTTCAATGTTCATAGTCAATTCTTTAATTTTTCCCATGGACAAAGTAAACAACATCCATTTCATTCTATTAAGTAGATCATCGGCTTCTCTGTCTCTATATGTGTTAGGATAAATAAATTTATATGTGGTGGCAAAAAAACAAATAATTTTTTTTTCGAAAATGTGTTTATTGTCGAAGATTCTTTGATCTTCTTATGTGACTTCTGTGTTTGCTAGTCTTTTCTATATATTATCAGACACTTAAAATGATTGTTTATTTTCACAAGTTTTCATCTCATTGAAGTTAATTTAAACTGTGTGAAAAGAAGGTGTCAAGAGAGAAACTTTTGTCCATGAGCAAGAAGCCCACTTTAGGTTGATCTCCAATTTCTCTCCAAGAAAAATGCATCTTTGTAACATGCCTATCCAACTGAAATATTTGTAAGATGCCTATGACACTTCAGTATAGTACCAACTCATATATTTGTAAGATGTCTATCTAGTTGATATTTTTTTTAGCAATGATAAAAAAATTTGAAGGTTTTTATTTTTGAGGATATTCTAGCAGATGTATTTACAAATCTCTTGACCCTTGAATCTGTTAGGACTGGAACAACAACCTAAAGAGGATGTTAATCCTACTGCATTTTTATAGATGTGATACTCCTATTTAAGTTTTTCTTGGGGCATGTATAGTTCAAATGTGGGACTTAGAGAAAGTCTGTCGTAACGACTTAAAGAAATACAAAACGATAGAAAATGTTTTTTTTTTTTTTAAATAAAGTTTCCTGTATAATAAGACCAAGAATCACACACATTAAACATTCAAATTAAATAAACACAATTTCCTGACATCTAGCATAGTTCAAGATAAAAATTTATGAGCACATAAAAATAAAAGAAGATGACTGACATGCATAAAAAGAACTAACTTTGCATTAAGAAAACATGGTTACAAGGCACCATGGAGATTGTTCCCGAAGAAGCTTTCTTTGAAATTTCTCAAAAAATAATAATGTCTATTACATATTCCTTGAAATGACTTTCTAGCCAAAGACTTTAATAATTCCATAAATCTTGGCTAAAATTCAACTAATCATAATGGCCTTATAATTAGAGTGAATGTTTCTATCCCCATTTTTAAAAATAGGAACAAAAGGCTTTTGGTCTTACTTTTTGATTTTTTTGGTGATGTAAATTTACACTAAATGACTATTTTCTATTGTTTAAATGGCCTTTTTGAATGTATGAATGGATTCAATGTATGAAAGACCACTGGGATACTCGAATTATACAAACTTATAGACTCAAATTTACAATCCATCAATTCATCACCAAATTTTGCACAAAATCAAACAGAACAAATTACCTATTGCCTAAACTTTTATCTACAGATTTGAGTGATTAAGTTTTTATAATTAGAGTGTCCCATGAGTTTTTCAACAGACTGAATCCATTTATACATTCAAAAATGCAATTTAAACCACAGTTACCCATATATTAGGTTAGTTGGACTATGACTTAATGTTGATTGATCCTAATAAAGTGTGAAAATACTTTTCTTCGAATCAACAGAGTACACTTTATTCTAATAAAATGAGCCATTAAGAGCATATCTACTCAGAACTGTCGAAAAGGTGTTGCAGGTTGAATCGAGCGATTTTAACTCAGAAAATATCTATAGAAAATGTGTTGCAGGTTGAATCGGACGATTTTAACTCAAAAAGTATTGGCGGAAAAGGTGTTGCATATTTAATCAAACCATTTTCTGTAGATACTTTCTCAGTAGGGTAGATCAAGGACAATGCCCTTCAAAGCAAAAAGAAAGAAATTAGAGAGGATGTTGTCTATCTATTTTTATCTTCCCTAAGGGTTTAGAGAGAAGGGTAGGCCTTCAACTAAGAGAGGGAAGGGTTTACGTATGGGAAATTGTAATGAACCTCCCGTTCGTCACAACTACAAACCTCATATAACCAGTGGATATTTTTTTTTTCTTCATTTTTTTAATAAGTGGGTGCGTGCGTACAAGGGGAACAAACATATTCGACTCTACTTTGCCACCCGACGACTAACAAGACGCAACCACGAAGATCGTAACAAGACTACATAAGGCACACAACACGTAACTACAAGCATTAAATGACATATTGTGTTATGTACAGTACGAACACAGATGGAAGAATCCATAGTAGTAGATTTTACTATTTCTGCACAAGAAAGAACGGTGTTTAATCTTAGTTCTCTGCTCCGGAGAGAGAGAATGTCAGATAGGCTCATGGCCGACTACTCAGGAAGAAACTACTAATCTCTGTCACGAGGTCGCAGTGGTGGGAACTCTGCCTTTAAAGAGCCCGCGATTATTGATATGACCTTAGAGGTGTGTCACAAGAGTGGAAACCCTGCCTTTAAAGGGCCCGAGACTCTTGATACAGCACTGGATTATTTACACATAAAATAATCACACACACAGACTTATATACAGAGAGGCTAGCTTTATCAGATCGAAGAGTCTAATATCATACAACTGTGAGTTTGGACAATTCCAATTATAGTACTAACCATGAAATTAACCCAACCCTAAACGTCACCATAGAAATAAAAAAAAAAACTTTATTAACCCTAAATTTAACACCCCAACCCTAAGCCAATCAAATAAAAGCACCCTGCAGAAGGAACCCATCGGATAAGGGTGCCCACCAGAACTAATGGAAACACAGAAAAACCCAATACGCAATAAAAACAAAATCCAATTGAGCAACGATATCATTACCATAATGATAAACCCACTAACATTTACCTTACCATGAATGTTAGCACTAACATAAAGCATTCTCCATATTATCTTAACATTACTTTAACAATTATTACCATAGAGTTACATTTCATTATATTACCTTTCATTAACCTAACATGTTATTACATTACCTTACATTCAATGGATTATATAAATATCTAGATCTATGGGAAGAAAACCATAACTATTCCATTAAGACAATATAAAACAAAAGCAGTTGTATCTATGCTAATTTAACTCACCTCATTGTCGTAACATTACTTTAACAATCACTACCATAACATTCCAATAAATATCGATGTCAGTACTCATTAAATGATATCTAACACTACATTACTCAAATAACATTACTATGAATATTAGTATTAACATAACCATCACGCTACCTTAACATTCCATAATGATAAAGTCTTTGGAATTTAAAGCTTCCCTACTTACTAACAATAATATTATCAATCAATGACATTTAGAGTTTCATAACGATAAAGCATTTAATATTATTATTCCATGACATACTTACCAGCTACAATATTATTATTCCATAAATAAAAAGGGGCATCAGAATTTGGCACTACTATACAACATCAAAAGCAGTTAATAAAAATTAAGTCATTCAATTTCAGTAATATTACAGTACCCTTGCCATAACATTAACAATCTCACGTTTTATTTTAAGATAACTTGCAAATAAAATAATAACCATAGTACTTCTCGTATGTCACCCCTACAATAATTTGTATTATCTTACCATAACAAATCAATATTCCGATAATATAATAACCTTGCAATGACAACAATAAAATTTCATTTAAGTAGCTTTATTCCTTACCCATGGAAATAACCATATCACATTTTATATATAAGAGCCTTGCAATAAAATAAACAAACCACAATGTCATTACCTTAATTGATCACATCCTTACAGTTAATATTATAAAAGTCTTTGCAATTAAATTAACCAAACTGCAATGACGTTACCCTAAAGGATAACATCCTTACTTTTCTTGTAAGAGCTTGCAACTGGATAAATCATCTACTATAAAATTACCCTAAGTGTTGACATCCATACATTGATATTGAAAAATCTTTGTAATTAATAAAAAAAAACTAAATTCACCATCGCTAAAATCCGAACTAAATTTGAAAGAAACTTACCAGAACTAAATACTACATAAGCTTACTCCAGTAAAATTTTCTAAACCCATTATTATAAAAGAGAAAGAGCACGCAACCCAAACACATCTTCCACAACCATTCGCACTACTGACAACTCCAGCGGCCATATGTCCTTGAATCTGGGAAACTAAGTCGAGTCTGCCCAGCATGGTTGCAGGGCATTGGCCAACAAAAGAAAAGGGGGATTTAGATTAATCACTCTCTGCTGTCATGATTTTCAGGGAAGGGTTGCATGGCTGAACCGCCATGCAGAAGTGAAAAAATATCATCAGATTAAAAAAATAGGACCAAGAGGCATTCATTCCTCCTAAGGTACAGTTGAATTCAGAGTCGCCAATACGCCCAGGGACAGAAGAGGGTCAATCGGTCAGTTGGACGGTGTCACCTTAGGAGAGCAGGAGTCACGCTCGCGAACAACGTCGAAATAGAGAAAAAAGGGGGATTTGCTTTGTGCCATTCAACCCATGGGTGCTAAACTCTACAGAGTCATCCCTTAACAGGCAGTATTCTTTGTAAGACCCTACATCTGGGCCTCGGGTTCCGTCCCAACAATCCGACGCACAGGGGGCACGTTTTCATTTTAAAAATTAACGTGCAGGTATGAAGTTTGGTGAGGAGTAGTAGGCAGTAGGGTATATTCCCGAATATCCAGCGAATCAACCCCGTTGGAGCGATCGACTGCTGGGAAGGTTGGACTCTGCCATTATTGGCACGGGGTGAAAGTCAGGAAGAAAAACACTACTTCCAGGGGTCGTCTGGTAATTCCAGCAGAAGAGCGCACTGGTAAAATAAAAAACTACCAACCATACATTGGCTTCTTCAAGTCATTACATTGGCTTCCAGTAAAATTGTTTATGGCAGAGACCCTGACCTTCAATGAAATGCTGAGGTTGTCTCTTAGAAATAAAAACACCGACATAAGACCAAAATAAAAAAATTCCCACTGTTTACCTTAATTTGAAGAGAACGGTAATCGCTGGAAACTTAAATACCCACGCCAGCCCCAAATTCCATCAATAAAGAGTGCAGAGATAGACATCTCCATCCATACTCAACAATGCAGAGTTTAATGGGTTCATATAGACAGACGTAGAGTAGATCATCCATACATGCATAAGAACATAGTCAATAAAGAGGGAACGCGGGAATACCCAGCTCGATACAAGCGAAGTAAATGAGATATTGTAACATCCCGCTCTGGCGCACTGAAAAAACTTATTCTTTGAGGACACTTGCTCGCAAGTGATCTGGATTTTTATGATGATAAAACAATTATCCTTGATGATGATGTGTTATGATTGATGATAGGATGTTCTACTATTGTTGTATACAGGTGCTATTGACTCAGTTTATTTGAGTGTGCAGGGTTTTTGACCTAGAGGACGCAGAGGAATCGACAAAACCCTTGGACTCCGGATTGAGTCAGGGAGTGTGATATTGAGTTGATTTATTTACCATGATATTTATTGATTTGATGATATGTTGTTGACATGTTCTGACATGATGGTTGATGATGCAGGCTCACAATAGCTTGCCGACCAGACTCACATATGGAGTAAAGGGGCCACACACGATTTCGAGAGAGATTGAGGGAGAGGTGTGGATATCAGCCCTGCCACAGCCTACTAGCACTCCCGCCGTGGCTCGCACTGTAGATTAACGATTACCTAGTTCGAGAGGATACACGATGCCCTGAGGGCAGACTGTGAGAGTCGCTAACGATGATTCTAAGGGGCGCGCAATAAGGAGGGGGCCTTATTCCTTAGAGCCCTTAGTCTCCCACAAGTTCACCTGGCAGAGTGTTGACTCTAGGGGTTATAGATGTCTACCAAACAGTCAAGTCGGCGAGTGGCACCCTTGGAGCACATGGTGCATCCTGAAGGGCACGTCGCGCAAAAGAAACACAAGTTGGCGAGTGGCACCCTTGGAGCACGTGGTGCATCCTGACGGGCACATCGCGCAACTGAGGCAAACGAGGCGAGTGGCACCCTTGGAGCCCGTAGTGTGTCCTGAAGGGCACGTCACATTGATGATGATGATGAGACAACCTAGATGACCCTGAGACCTTAACACCTGATGAAATTCTTAAAATGACTCCCCTAATTAATTGTCGTCGAGTTCAAATCTAAACCTAAATTTAAAACATCTCTAAGATAAAATTTTGACAAGCCCTAAGAAAAGATCCTACAAAAAAATAAACATAAGGGCGTAAACTAAAACCCTCCTAGGTATTAATTAAAGTCTTCTTAAAATTAAAAGGGATAAAGTGAAGAAGGGAATAAATTAATTAAAATACGTGGTGTTAAAGGTAAAAAGGAAATTAAAGTTAAAAAAAAGACAAAAGAAAAAAACATGTGAGCGTATAAAAGAAATGAAGTTAAAAAAAATATAGAAGGGATAAATAAGCGCATTTATCCTTTGGGTTTAAAAATAAAAAGAGAGAAATAAATAATAGAAATAAGGAAACTTGTAATAAAGGAAACATAATAATGGAAAGTAGGGGATATAGGGTAAAAAGCAAAATGGAATCAGCAATTAAGGAGTTACTAAAAGTCATCAACTTCATTTTAGGAAAGTTATTAAAAGCTGAGAGGGGATCTAGGAACCCTAGGAGCAATTTTAGGAGCGACTTTAGGAGGGGTGAGGGAAATGAGTCTTTTTTTAAATTAAAGAAATTAATTTTGGAGAAACATGGGGGACGAGTGACACTTGGACGACAAAGAATTTTTAGAGGTTGTCATTAAAAAAATTAAATTAATAATGATTTAGGAAAGTAGGTGGATCTCAAATTTATATAAATGAACGGGAAAAGAAGGAAGAAAGGGGGGAACGGTTAGCGTAACATTACGCTGCCGGATTTTGGCTTGACTGTTTGCTTGTGAGGAGTTGGGAATTTCTCAGTTGTATTTGAGTGGTAGCTCAGCCTTGGAGGCGAGTTGAGAAGCTAGTATTATCTTTGGATCTTGTGTGGCTCCTTTGCGGCTTGGGGGTCTAAGGGGGAAGCAAATTACACCTAGCGATTGGCTGGGAGGTACCAGTGAGCTTTCTACGGTCGACAGGCAGGAGCAGGAGCGGCACGGAGCACATGAGTCATTTGCTGCAAGCGATAAGGCTACGGTATGGTTCGTAATTTTGTAGATTAGAATGCATTAAGGCTTATCCCAGTTGATAAAAGTACTCACCTCTGTTAAGAAAGTTATTATTGCTGCTAGTTATTACTAAAATTTTGAATGTGTTCTTGATGGGGAAATGGCGACCTATATGTTAATAGACCAATCCTTGTATTTCACTGGCAATCTGAAACCTAAACCAAGTCGAATGATCTGTCTTCACTGTGTGTTTTTATATGGCCATTCGCGATTTTAACCACTGGCGTTCGGATATTTATCTAGATCTTAAGATTCGTTTTCACTTGGTATTTTTTTTTATATGACCATTCGCTTTTAGCCACTAGGGTTCGGATAATTTAAACCAGCTTTCAAGTTCTGTCCGCTTATTGTATTTTCAATGACCATTCGCATTTTTTTTTCCACAGGCGTTGGATATCTTATTCCCGATTTTAAAGTTTTGTCCGCCTTTTTGCATTTTTAAAGGACCCTACGCTTTTCAATCACTGGTGTTCGGACACCTTAATCCAGATTTTAGGATAGGACTGCGTTGTATTTTAAATGACCACTTGTAGTTATTTTCTGGCGTTCTGAATCCCCATCCGGAATAATTTTTGATTCAAGGCTAATATATTGGTTGGCCAAGGTGACCTACCCCGGGGTTTTGGGCGTTTTATCTCCTCTGCGATCTGTTTATTGTTTTGGGCGTTTTTCTCCTATTGATGTACATAAGTTCTGGGTGCGTTTTATCGTCATAATACGTAGGTGTTAGGGTTCCTCCGCAACCGAAGCCACTCCTACCTCCCGTGACCTGAGCCTTGCCATAGCGTAGAGCTAAGATATCCACTAAAGTCTCTAAAAGTACGCCCGTCTGCCTCGGACGAATCGCGCAAAATTCAACCAATTCTTTTGAACATTGAGATCTTTCATGAAAATCCACCGATCCTTGAGCAAAGCTTCGTAAATGTATAGAACGCCTTAAAGCCTCCTTAGAACAGATTCTTCACCTTATGGAAGAATGAAGACTGCGCAACAGATCAGGAAATGACAAATAATGTACAGACGGAAATGGACAGCTTCCAGTCTATATTTCTTTTCCATGGCTACTGTTACATCACTCTGTTGATATCCTTAAATCGATGGAATTACTCTGATGATGCGTGATTTTTGCTGGCACGATGGAAATTATAAATATTATGTCATGCTCTGTTTATTTCTGTTTATAGAACTACAACCGACTCCTTCATCCGTTAGACGTCTTAACAATTCCAGTTATCGTTGGATACCTGGTGCCTGCGTCGTGACTACGTTCACGCCTTAAACACCTGTCAGCACTTACCCTGTGTGCACTTTAATTTCCTACGTAGTTCAGTGTCTCCTGACCGACACGATTCGTCATCCACTCCTAAACTGAGGGTAGCAGTTCGCTAATACCTGAAGGTGGTCTAATTTTAAAAATTCTTAGCTGTTGTGAATTCTTAGCTGTTGTAAAGACCACCTGTCCGTCATAAGTCTACCGGTTCCTGGTATTTACCTACAAGGTTATCCTAAAATAAACGCCCGGTTGTCGTTACTGTAGGGTTGTATTATTGTAAGTTAGTGTCACCATTAATTATACATTGACGTTAATGTTTACATATAGTTTTTAAAGTTGTCATGTTTAGATGTTGACACTTTAATCATTGTTATTTTTATATATGGTCTGTTTTTAAAATGTTGGTATTCTTAATTATTGTCATTTAAAATATTGTTAGGGTCATATATTGCCATTTTTAAATTATGATGTGATATTTCTATGTTAATTATAACTAAAATGTTAGTTTTATATTTGACCACAGGGAAAGGGTGTTGTCATTTAGTGAAAAGTTTACTAACATTTTACTGTATTGAACATTGTAATGTAATTCCCTGATAACCCAGGAACTTAAGGACGTTGTTATTTCTTTACAATGATGTGGTAGTATAATGTAATGGGGAGGTTAATTCATCATATTGACATTAAATTCTTTTATATTTTCAACACAAGGGTGAATATTAAATTCTTTTATATTACCATCTAATTATAACATGTATATGCAAAGGTGTTGAATCACTTCTTTTCTTTCGTATTAAAAACTACAATTTCGTCAAATTGCAATCTCATTCACTAGTACATGATCTTATTACAATGATAATACCTTGAAAACAATCTAATTAATATCATCTTTATTCTTATTTATTTACTCTTGTAGTATTGTGAACATTTTGCCAAATGGTCCTTTCTAGATGTTTACAATAATCAAATAAAATTTAAAGTCATTGTCAGTGAATTCGAAGGGTATTTTAGAATATAAAGGTGAGGATATGGTTTTATTGTTAATGATATCATAATTTGTGTTAGCAAGGTGTAAAGGTATTGATTAGGTAATGTCTTCACCGTAACACGTAAAGGAATGTCATTGAATAATGGTTCATAAATTTTGTAATCGTAAATTGTTGTTTTGAATATGTAATTGGTTGTTATTGCTATATAAATAAATTGCAATGTTAGAGTTGATATCATTGGAATGTATGATAATTGTTTTCATTGCATTGTTATTGTAATTAGAAATGTAAAGAAATGGTCATCTCACTAAAGGGCTAGTGTAAACTATTGTTATTGATAAAACCTATATGGTGGAATGTCCTGGATTTACGTACAATAAATTACTCGTAGTTAGTAATTGAGGGTTGTTGTTCATTAATGTCGAACATGGGTTTCGTTGTCGGAGTCCCTTGTCACACGCCTTCCGTAAGGGACATAGTCATTCTTATTATTTATGTGGTACTTGATTGTAATCAGTTGGTTGCTTGGTCGGTTGTGTCGGGCGGGGTATAGACACCTCCTTGTAGACTTAGTATATATGTATGTGTGTGTGATTTTTCGGTGTAAAGAATCTTGAGCCGTATCAGTAGTCTCGGGCTGTTTAAAGGCACAGTTTCCACTATTGCGACTCCCTAAAAGATTTATTAGTTTCTGCCTGAGCAGTCGGCCAAGAGCCTGTCTAATCTTCTTTCGAGAAGACATAAGAATAAACGCCCTTCTTTTCTGTGCAGAAATAGTAAACTCTACTGTTGAATTCTCCCATCTGTGACTGTACTATACTTAACACCTGGTGTTGTTTTCTGCTTACAGCTCCTAGATGTACGCCTTATGTCTAGGGGCATTTATTGCTTGTTGTCACTGTGATATGTCGGGATCGTCTTATTGTGTTCGTCTTGCTTGCGTCTTGTTCTAGGTCAGGTTACTAGTTTCTACCTGAGTAGTCGTCCAGGAGCCTGTCTAATCTTCTTTCGAGAAGACATAAGACTAAATCCCTTCTTTCCCGTGTAGAAATAGTAACCCTAGCACCATGGATTCCTCCCTATGTGTTCGTACCGTGCACCCCAGTATGTCTTAATGTTTGTGTTGTGCGCCTTATGCCTATGATCGTATATTGTTGCATTTACTCATTGTGTGCCTTTAGTCTTCTTGTGCTGAACATCGTGGTTGCGTCTTGTGGGTTGTCGAGTGGCGACGTAGAGTCAAGTGTGTTTGTTACTTATACACGCATGCACACACCATAAAAAAAAAACAATTTTCACCTATTTTCAGAGTTGTTGTCGTAATGAGGAGGTTCTTACATATGGTATCAGAGCGGGTTCGACCCGCGACTTGAGATTCGCTACGGCTTCCGTTGACATGATTATATTTGATTATCCTATTACTGATTGAGCTGATTGTGTGTGTGCAGGTAATCATGGTTAGAAGACACCACGGAGGCAGACGATAGGGTGCTAGGGGAGGAGGTGTGACGCCTCCAGCAGCATCCACGCCTGAGGGGTCTAACCCCCAGGGAGGCGAGCAGGTTCTTGGACAGGAGCATATCACAGTTTCCGATGTCGTGGGGATGATGAGATCTTTTCAGCGCATGTACAAGGCACTGATTAGCCATTTGGACAGAGATGAGGCCAGGGCGTCGACACCTGCTGAGGTTCCACCGCGCGCACCGGCCGTTGCAGGTACCATTGATCGAGAACTCGAGAAGGTGAAATTTCCCGAGTTCTTTGGTGCCCCGGACGGCGCAGCCACCGAGGGATGGTTGGAGAATATGGCGATGTACTTCGCACTTCGCGATTATACCTCCAACATGAAGGTCCGCATGGTGGTCTTTCAACTAAAGGGGAGCGCTCTTCTATGGTGGAAGATGCTCCTGCCGCAGTTAAACATGGTCGTTGAAGACGTGTCATGGGAACTGTTCGAGGAACGGTTCCGAGAGAGGTATCTTTCGGAGGAATTCATTGAGCGTCAGCTCAATGAGTTCAATGCCTTGCGACAGGGAGTTCATACGGTGCCCGAGTACGAGGCACGTTTTATGGAGCTGCTCCGGTATGCTCCGCACATGAACACTGAGAAGCTCAAGGTCAACCGGTTTGTGTTTCGCCTTAACAGCAGCCTGCGTGCAAAGGTTAGGATTTTGATGCCTCAAACCTTGCACGACGCTGTCCAAAAGGCCCTCATAGCAGAGGAGGATCTTATTAGCGGGGGTCAGACTAGGACTCCAACGAGACCTGCAGGACAGGGTTCATCTGGTACACCGTAGCAACAGACACCAACGAGACATACGTCGGGGTATCGTGGCTTCCAGAGGGGATCCACGTTCACTACACCTCGACGACCGCCGCCTCAACAGTGGACACCTTATTGAGGACCACAGTAGCAGCAGCAACGTCGCCCACAGCAGCAGCAGTTTAGGCCTGTTCAGCAGAACAGACTAGGGTTTCAGGCCGGTGGGCAGTCATCTTCCACTTCGGGTACCAGGACTACTGGGCCGAAGAAGGGGTGTTGGACGTGTGGGGAACCACACTACCAGCGTGATTGTCCTGTGGAGAGGACCAGAGCGTCCGGATCATCCAGACCCGCTACAGTGGGAGATATGGGCAAGGCCCATCAGATTCATGCAGCAGTGAATAATCGCCAGGAAGAGCACCAGTCGACTGTGCTCGAGACGACAGGTATTGTCGCTGACCAGACCCTTAGTATTTTGATAGACCTAGGTGCTACTGAGAGTTTCATTTATGGTGTAGTGCTAAAAAGGATTAAGGTAAAGCCAGTCGAACATGACGAGTTTAGCTTCATAGAGATGGCTTCGGGAGCCAAACAGAAGGTCGGAGGGAAGGTTACGGGCTGTGCCCTTAACCTGGGAGAGTTTCTCACGAGGGTCAACTTGTACGTCATGATCTTAGGGTCTTATGACATCGTGATTGGTATGGATTGGTTGGAATCGCATGAGGCGATACTCAACTGTAAGACGAAACGGTTGAGCTTGGTGGATGATGAAGGACAGAGACGGGTGATTGTAGGACGGAACGAGGGAGTATCCCTGAGGTTCGTCTCTTCCTTACAGTTACGAAAGAGTATGCGCAAGGGGTGCAAGCTTTATGCGATCCTTGCGCTAAACAAAAAGGGAGTAGCAGAAGGTCTAGAACACCTTCCGGTGGTGAAGGAGTTTGCGGACGTAATTCCAAACGAGTTGCCTGGGATGCCGCCAGAAAGAGAATTGGAGTTTACCATAGACCTGAAACTGGGGACTGAACCGATAGCAAGAATGCCTTATCGGATGTCGACCCCGGAGTTGCAAGAGTTGAAAATGCAATTGAAGGAGTTGTTGGACCTGGGATTGATACGTCCTAGTGTGTCACCGTGGGGTGCACCAGTTATTTTCATTCAGAAGAAGGATGGATCATGGAGGCTTTGCATTGACTACCATCAACTGAACAAGGCTATGATCAAGAATCAATATCCCTTTTAGAGAATTGATGATATGTTCAATCAAATGAAGGGGGCGATGGTATTCTCCAAGATCGATTTGTGATCAGGGTATCACCAGTTACGGATCAAGGAGGATGACGTCCCTAAGACTGCCTTTAAGACGATATTTAGACATTACAAGTTTACTATTTTACCTTTTGGACTGACAAACGCCCCAGGGGTATTCATGAGTTTGATGAACGGGGTGTTCCACGAGTACTTGGACAAGTTCGTCCAAGTATTCATTGATGATATTTTGATCTACTTGGACGAAGGAGCGTGACGAGAACTTGCACTTGGTACTACAATGTTTACGAGAACACAAATTATATGGGAAGTTGTCCAAATGCTCTTTTTATCAATCGAGGATTCACTACTTAGGGCATGTCATCTTCGGCGAAGGTATCGCCGTGGATCCAACCAAGGTTGAGGCTATTATGGAATGTCCTGCACCGACGAATGTCACAGAAGTGCATAGTTTTATGGGTTTAGCAGGATACTATCGATGGTTTATCGAAGGATTTTCAAAGATAGCAAATCCGATCACGAAATTGCAGAAGAAAAACAAGAAGTTTGTTTGGACTGAGAAATGCGCGGAAGCATTTCGAAGGCTTAAAGAGTTGTTGAAAACAGCGCTGATACTAAAGGTCCCTGACATGGACGTAGAATTCTTGGTATGCACTGACGCATCCAAAGAAGGTTTAGGCAGAGTCTTGATGCAAGACGGACGAGTGATTGCTTACATTTCTAGGAAAATAAGAAGGCATGAGGAGAAATACCCGACGCATGATTTGGAGTTATTAGCCATTGTATGTGCCTTGAAGGTTTGGAGACACTACCTATTTGGGCAAAAATTTGAATTAAAGACTGATCATTGTGGACTACAACACATTTTCACGCAAAGTGACCTGAACGCGCAACAACGACGTTGGTCAGAATTGCTTAGCGAGTACAACTTCGAGATTTCTTACATAAAGGGGACAGTGAACCGAGTAGCTGATGCTTTGATTCGGAGACCACGCATATTTTCGGTGTTACCTCTTCAGACGAATCTACGAGAGAAGATTCTCACTTTACAGCGTGATGATTACTGGTACAAAGAAGTCGAGGATTTTATCGGACAAAACACAATGATGGTACCACGATATGAGGGATTTTGTTTTGATAGCGATGGGTTATTGAGGTTTAGAGGTCGGATTTACGTTCCTCCAAATGACAAATTGAGGATGTTGATCCTGAGCGAGGCTCATAGAGCAGTTTACATGGCTCACCTAGGAGTCACGAAGATGAGGGCAAACCTTAAACCCTTATTCTTCTGGAAGGGAATGAAGGCCAACATAGTCAACTTTGTGGCTAGATTTCTCGAGTGTTAGTAGTTAAAGGCTGAACATAGACACCCGGCATGATTACTTCAACTGCATGCCATTCCAGAATCGAAATGGGAAGTTATTTCGATGGATTTTATTGTTGGATTTCCACTGACGGCAAGGAGACATGACTCGGTTTTTGTAGTAGTAGACACTCTGACGAAGAGTGCTCACTTTATTCCTGTGCGTACGATGTATCAGGCGCCTGACATAGCGAGAGTTTTCATTACTAATATTGTGAGGCTACATGGTGTGCCTAAGAGGATTATATCCGATTGAGGATCGGTGTTTACTGGACGATTTTGGACGAGTTTCCAAGAGGCCTTGGGAACCCAACTTAATTTTAGTACTGCGTATCACCCAAAGACTGGCGGACAGACATAACGTACGAACCAAACCTTGGAAGACATGTTGCGCATGTACGTGATGGACCAACAAAAGCGTTGGGATAAATTCTTGTCTCTAGTAGAGTTCGCTTATAACAACAGTTACCAGAGCACCATTAAGATGGCACCTTTTGAGTTTCTCTATGGGCAACCATGTCAGATGCCCTTGAGTTGGGAATGGCTTGAGGATAGGGTCCTGGTGGGACCATAAGCGATCCAAGAAATGGAAGAGAATATGAAAACCATAAGACAAAGGATTAGAGAAGCGCAGGATCGACAAAAGAGTTATGCCGATGCGCACCGAGTCGACCGTAGTTACGAGGTCGACGACCGAGTTTTCTTGCGGGTTAAACCACATAAGAGTTCGATCAAGTTTGGAAAGAGAGATAAACTCTCTCCTAGGTTCATGGGACCTTTCGAGATTGTGGAGAGAAAGGGGCCCGTGGCCTATCGATTAGCCTTGCCTGATTCTTTGAGGCATATGCACAATGTTTTTCATGTATTTGTTTTGAGACATTATATTAGTGATCCGACACACATGATTGACATGAGTTCTTTGCAGGTATCGGATGAGGGAGCGCTCACGGCTGATCCAATCCGCATTTTAGATCATCGCGTTCGACAGTTACGACGTCGAACAGTAGAACAGGTCAAGGTCCAGTGGGACAGTTATAGTCCGCACTCGGCGACCTGGGAGGACGCATATGATATGCGCCAGCAGTTTCTATTTTTGTTTGATAGATAGACTTATGATATTGTGGTACTTATGATATTGTGGTACATTTATTTCGTCATTTATACTGAGAAACTTCGAGACGAAGTTTATACCAAGAGGGGGTGTATGTAACATCCCGATCTGGCGCACTGACAAAACTTATTCTATGAGGACACTTGCTCGCAAGTGATCTGGATTTTTATGATGATAAAACACTTATCCTTGATGATGATGCGTTATGATTGATGACAGGATGTTTTACTATTGTTGTATATAGGTGCTATTGACTCATTTTATTTGAGTGTGCAGGGTTTTTAACCTGGAGGATGCAGAGGCATCGACAGAACCCTTGGACTCCGGATTGAGTCAGGGAGTGTGATATTGAGTTGATTTATTTACCATGATATTTATTGATTTGATGATATGTTGTTGACATGTTCTGACATGATGGTTGATGATGCAGGCTGATGATAGATTGCCGACCAGACTCACGTATGGAGTAAAGGGGCCACACACGATTTCCAGAAAGATTGAGGGAGAGGTGTGGACAACAGCCCTGCCACAGCCTACTAGCACTCCCGTCGTGGCTTGCACTGTAGGTTAACGATTACCTAGTTCGAGAGGATCCACGATGTCGTGAGGGCAGACTGTGACAGTCGCTCACGATGATTCTAAGGGGCGCACAATAAGGTGGGGACCTTATTCCTTAGAGCCTTTAGTCTCCAGTAAGTTCACCTGGCGGAGTGTTGACTCTAGGGGTTATAGATGTCTACCAAACAGTCAAGTCGGCGAGTGGCACCCTTGGAGCACGTGGTGCATTCTGAAGGGCACGTCTCGCAAAAGAAACGCAAGTTGGCGAGTGGCACCCTTGGAGCACGTGGTGCATCCTGAAGGGCACGTCGCGCAACAGAGGCAAATGAGGCAAGTGGCACCCTTGAAGCATGTAGTGCGTCCTGAAGGGAACATCTCATTGATGATGATGATGAGACAACCTAGATGACCTTGAGACCTTAATGCCTGATGAAATTCTTAAAACGACTCCCCTAATTAATTGCGGCCCAGTTCAAATCTAAACCTAAATTTAAAACATCTCTAAGATAAAATTTTGACAAGCCCTAAGAAAAGATCCTACAAAAAAATAAACATAAGG
>ML815177.1:19528-35971 GCA_009831015.1 Picea engelmannii | reverse complement strand
TGTGAGAGTATAAAAGAAATGAAGTTAAAAAAAATATAGAAGGGATAAATAAGCGCATTTATCCTTTGGGTTTAAAAATAAAAAGAGAGAAATAAATAATAGAAATAAGGAAACTTAATAATGGAAAGTAGGGGACATAGGGTAAAAAGAAAAAAGGAATCAACAATTAAGGAGTTACTAAAAATCAACAACTTCATTTTAGGAAAGTTATTAAAAGCTAAGAGGGGATCTAGGAACCCTAGGAGCAATTTTAGGAGCGACTTTAGGAGGGGTGAGGGAAATGAGTCTTTTTTTAAATTAAAGAAATTAATTCTGGAAAAACATGGGGGACGAGTGACACTTGGACGACAGAGAATTTTTAGAGGTTGTCATTAAAAAAATTAAATTAATAATGATTTAGGAAAGTAGGTGGGTCTCAAATTTCTATAAATGAAGGGGAAAAGAAGGAAGAAAGGGGGGAACGGTTAGCGTAACGTTATGCTGCCAGATTTTGGCTTGACTGTTTGCTTGTGAAGAGTTGGGAATTTCTCAGCTGTATTTGAGTGGTAGCTCAGCCTTGGAGGCTAGCTGAGAAGCTAGTCTTATCTCTGGATATTGTGTGGCCCCTTTGCGGATTGGGGGGCTAAGGGGGAAGCAGATTACCCCTAGATATTGTCTGGGAGGTACCGGTGAGATTTCTACGGTCGGCAGGCAGGAGCAGGAGTGGCGCGAAGTACAGGAGTCATTTGCTGCAAGCGATAAGGATACGGTATGGTTCATAATTTTGTAGATTAGAATGCATTAAGGCTTACCCCGGTTGATAAAAGTACTCACCTCTGTTAAGAAAGTTATTATTGCTGCTAGTTATTACTAAAATTTTGAATGTGTTCTTGATGGGGAAATGGCGACCTATATGTTAATAGACCAATCCTTTTATTTCACTGGCAATCTGAAACCCAAACCAGGTCGGATGATCTGTCTGCATTGTGTGTTTTTATATGGCCATTCGCGATTTTAACCACTGGCATTCGGATATTTATCTAGATCTTAAGATTCGTTTGCACTTGGTAATTTTTTTTATATGAGCATTCGCTTTTAGCCACTGGGGTTCGGATAATTTAAACCAGCTTTCAAGTTTTGTCCGCTTATTGTATTTTCAATGACCATTCGCATTTTTTTTTCCACAGTCGTCGGATATCTTATTCTCGGTTTTAAAGTTCTGTCCACCTTTTTGCATTTTTAAAGGACCCTACGCTTTTCAATCGTTGGTTTTCGGACACCTTAATCTATAGTTTAGGATCGGACTGCGTTGTATTTTAAATGACCACTTGTAGTTATTTTCTAGCGTTCTGAATCCCCGTCCGGAATAATTTTTTATTCAAGGCGAATATATTGGTTGGCCAAGGCGACCTACCCCAGGGTTTTGGGTGTTCTATCTCCTCTACGATCTGTTTATTGTTTTGGGTGTTTTTCTCCTGTTGATGTACATAAGTTCTGGGTGCGTTTTATCCTCAGAATGCATAGGTGTTAGGGTTCCTCCGCAACCGAAGGCACTCCTACCTCCCGTGACCTCAGCCTTGCCATAGCGTAGAGCTAAGATTTCCACTAAAGTCTCTAAAAGTACTCCCGCCTACCTCGGACGAATCGCGCAAAATTGAACCAATTCTTTTCAACATTGAGATCTTTCATGAAAATCCACCAATCCTTGAGCAAAGCCTCGTAGACTGTGCAACAGAGTAGGAAACGACAAATAATGTACAGACGGAAATGGAAATCTTCCAGTCTATCTTTCTTTTTTATGCCTACTGTTACAACACTTTGTTGATATCCTTAAATCGATGGAATTACTCTGATGATGCGTGATTTTTGCTGGCGCGATGGAAATTATAAATATTATGTCAGGCTCTGTTTATTTCAGTTTACAGAACTACAACCGCCTCCTTCATCTGTTAGATGTCTTAACAATGCCAGTTATCGTTGGATACCTGGTGCCTGCGTCGTGACTACGTTCACGCCTTAAACCCCTGTCAGCACTTACCCTATGTGCACTTTAATTTCCTACGTAGTTCAGTGTCTCCTAACCTCCACGATCCGTCATCCATGCCTAAACTGAGGGTAGCAGTTCGCTAATAATTGAAGGTGGTCTAATTTAAAAAATTCTTAGCTGTTGTGAATTCTTAGCTGTTGTAAAGACCACCTGACCGTCATAAGTCTATCGGTTCCTGGTATTTACCTGCAAGGTTATCCTAAAATAAACGCCCTGTTGTCATTACTGTAGGGTTGTATTATTGTAAGTTAGTGTCACCATTAATTATACATTGACGTTAATTTTTATATATAGTTTTTAAAGTTGTCATGTTTAGATGTTGACACTTTAATCATTATTATCTTTATATATGGTCTTTTTTTAAAATGTTGGTATTCTTAATTATTGTCATTTAAAATATTGTTAGGGTCATATATTGCCATTTTTAAATTATGATGTGATATTTCTATGTTAATTACGATGTTAATTATAACTAAAATGTTAGTTTTATATTTGACCACAGGGAAAGGGTGTTTTCATTTAGTGAAAAGTTTACTAACATTTTACTGTATTGAACATTGTAATGTAATGCCCTGATAACCTAGGAACTTAGGGACGTTGTTATTTCTTTACCATGATGTGGTAGTATAATGTAATGGGGAGGTTAATTCATCATATTGACATTAAATTCTTTTATATTTTCAACACAAGGGTGAATATTAAATTCTTTTATATTACCATCTAATTATAACATGTATATGAAAAGGTGTTGAATCACTTCTTTTCTTTCGTATTAAAAACTACAATTTCGTCAAATTGCAATCTCATTCACTAGTACATGATCTTATTACAATGATAATACCTTGAAACCAATCTAATTAATATCATCTTTATTCTTCTTTATTTACTCTTGTAGTATTGTGAACATTTTGCCAAATGGTCTTTTCTAGATGTTTACAATAATCAAATAAAATTTAAAGTCATTGTCGGTCAACTCGAAGGGTATTTTAGAATATAAAGGTGAGGATATGGTTTTATTGTTAATGATATCATAATTTGTGTTAGCAAGGTGTAAAGGTATTGATTAGTTAATGTCTTCACCGTAACACGTAAAGGAATGTCATTGAATAATGGTTCATAAATTTTTTAATCGTAAATTGTTGTTTTGAATATGTAATTGGTTGTTCTTGCCATATAAATAAATTGCAATGTTAGAGTTGATATCATTGGAATGTATGATCATTGTTTTCATTGCATTGTTATTGTAATTAGAAATGTAAAGAAATGGTCATCTCACTGAAGGGCTAGTGTAAACTATTGTTATCGATAAAACCTATATGGTGGAATGTCCTGGATTAACATACAATAAATTACTCTGAGTTAGTAATTGAGGGTTGTTGTTCATTAATGTCGAACTTGGGTTTCGTTTTCGGAGTCCCTTGTCACATGCCCTCCATAAGGGACGTAGTCATTCTTCTTATTTATGTGGTACTTGATTGTAATCAGTTGATTGCTTGGTCGGTTGTGTCGGGCAGGGTATAGACACCTCCTTGTAGCCTTAGTATATATGTCTGTGTGTGTGATTTTTCGGTGTAAAGAATCCTGAGCCATATCAGTAGTCTCGGGCTGTTTAAAGGAACAGTTTCCACTACTGCGACTCCCTAAAAGATTTATTAGTTTCTGCCTGAGAAGTCGGCCAAGAGCCTGTCTAATCTTCTTTTGAGAAGACATAAGACTAAACACCCTGCTTTTCTGTGCAGAAATAGTAAACTCTATTGTTGGATTCTTCCATCTGTGACTGTACTGTACTTAACACCTGGTGTCATTTTCTGCTTACAGCTGCTAGATGTACGCCTTATGTCTAGGGGATTTTATTGCTTGTTGTCACTGTGATATGTCGGGATCATCTTGTCGTGTTCGTCTTGCTTGCGTCTTGTTCTAGGTCAGGTTACTAGTTTCTGCCTAAGAAGTCGGCCAGGATCCTGTCTAATCTTCTTTCGAGAAGACATAAGACTAAACACCCTGCTTTTCTGTGCGGAAATAGTAACCCTAGCACCATGGATTCTTCCCTCTGTGTTCATACCTTGCACCCTAGTATGTCTTAATGTTTGTGTTGTAAGCCTTATGCCTATGATCATTTATTGTTGCAGTTACTCGTTGTGTGCCTTCAGTCTTCTTGTGTTGAACATCGTGGTTGCGTCTTGTGGGTTGTTGAGTGGCGACGTAGAGTTAGGTGTGTTTGTTACTTCTACACGCGCGCACACACCATAAACAAAAAAAAAATTGTACCTGTTTTCAGAGTTGTTGTCGTAATGAGGAGGTTGTTACAGATATCAATATAAATAAGCCTGTCGAGCTCGTGAAGGACCTCGCCAACGATCAGATTCGTTGGGTTAATAAAACACATTCTGGCGCAAGATAATCATACAACTGAGCTCTCAAATTTCAGTCATGGATCTTAACCAATCAGTCTACCTACTAAAAAAAAACCCATTTCATATCTAAATCATACATCCAAGGGCATTCTACTTTACAATTCAAGAGCATACTATTTCCCTAACTCCCGCTTCGAATGACGTCCGCACTCTCCATGCCGCTCCCGTGCTCCATTCCACTCCCTCTCGCCGACCGTCGAGACCTCACCGGTACCTCCCAACCAATCGCTAGGGGTACTCTTCTTCCCCCTTAGCCCCTCAAGCCGCAAAGGGGCCACACACTATCCAGATGGTATGTCTAGCTTCCTAACTCACCTCGCAAGGCTGAGCTACCACTCCTATCCGAGCTGGAAAAATCCCAACTCCCCACAAGTAATCAGTCAAGTCACAATTCCGGTAGCGTAACGTTACGCTAACAGTCGATCCCCTTCTTCCTCATCTTCCCTTTCTTTTATAGATTTTTTAGACCTCCAACTTTCCTCTAATCAAATTTAAGTTAAGTTTTAATGAAAATATTTTAAATATTCTCCTTCGCACAAGTGTCGTCCATCCCCCTCTTTTCTCCATTAGTTATTTTCTTTAAATTTATTAATTGTCTCATTTCCCTCACCCACCTAGAGTTGCTCCTAAATTTACTCCTAGGTGTTCCTAGATCCCCTTCCATGTTTTAAATACTTTCCCCAAAAATGATGTTGCTAAATTAGCTCAAATTAAAAGGTTCTTAATTGCAGATTACTTACTATGTTGACCTCACTTTTTACCATAAGTTCAACTCTTTCCCTTATTACGTTCCCCCCATTCCTAAGTTTCCCAAATTTTTATTATCCCCTTCTTTCCCCTTTTTATTTGAGCCAAAATGGAAGTTGCACTATTTACTCTTTCCTTTAATTATTAACTTAAAAATCTTTTTATACTTCCACAAGTTAAATAATTTATTTCTTCTTACAATTTAAAAACCACAGATTTTAATTAAATTGTTACTCTCTTTATTTTACCCCAAAATTTTATGAAGACTAAGACTATTACTTAAGTGGTTTTTAGTTTAAAATTTTTAATTTTATTTTTTTATAGGGTCTTTTCTTAAGGTTAAACAAAATTTACCCTAGAGAAGTTTTAGACTTAGGACTTAGATTATGAACTCGACGACCATTATTTAGGGAAGTTGTTTAAGAATTTCTTAAGGAATTAATGTCTTAGGGCCATCTAGGGTTGCTCCTTCATCATCATCAACATGACATGCCCTTGAGGATGCACTACATGCTCCAAGGGTGCCACTCGCCTCTCGTGTTTCTTTTGCGCAACGTGCCCTTCAGGATGCACCATGTGCTCCAAGGGTGCCACTTGCCAAATTGTGTTTCTTTTGCGCAACGTGCCCTTCAGGATGCACCACATGCTCCAAGGGTGCCACTCGCCAACTTGTGTTTCTTTTGCACGACGTTCCCTGCAAGATGCACCACGTGCTCCAAGGGTGCCACTTTCCAACTTAATTGATTGGTAGACATCTATAACCCCTGGAGTCAACACTCTGCTAGGTGAACTTATGGGAGACTAAGGGCTCTAAGTAATAAGGCCCCTGCCTTATTGCGTGCCCCTTAGAATCATCGTGAGTGACTGTTGCAGTCTTCCCTCATGGCATCATGGATCCTCTCGAACTAGGTAATTGTTAACCTACAGTTCGAGCCATGGCGGGAGTGCTAGTAGCTTGTGGCAGGGCTATTGTCCACACCTCTCCCTCAACCTCTCTGGTAATTGTGTGTGGCCCCTTTACTCCATATGTGAGTCTGGTCGAAAAGCTATCCTCAGTCTGCATCATCAATAGTCGTGTCAGAACATGTCCATATCATATCATCAAATCAATGAAAGATCACAGTAAATAAATCAACCCAAATAGCACACTCCCTGACTCAATCCAGAGTCCAAGGGGTTCCATCGATGCCTCTGCATCCTCAGGGTCCAAAACCCTACACACTCAATAAAACTGAGTCAATAGCACCTGTCTATGTCAAGCAGTAAAACATCATGTCATCTATCATAACACATCATAATCAAGGACAAGAGTTTTAATATCAGAATAGTCCAGATCACTTGCGAGCAAGTGTTCTCAAAGAATACGTTTTCTTAGTGCACCGGAGCGGGATGTTACAGAAATCCCTATTGGAGTATTACTTGCACATTTTATAAGAATAGTTTCACACTTAGGATCAGTAACCAGGTAAGTTGATCAATGTGGAGTTAGTCTCTATGGTTCAAATTTTGTAAACACCTTGTGATACCTCAACTCTTCTAAGAGATGTCAATTAAAAAAGGTTGAATATGCTTGCCTTAGGAGGGATTGATTGAATTAGATTTCTTCCCCAAAGCCTACCTGGAAAATTCTTTTACGTTGGTGAGACTAACGAATATGTTGTAGAGATACTAAGGTGGGAGTCAAAATATTTTCAAATGTTTTAATTGTACGAAGGCCTCCTGTAGTTGATTCCATATTACCGGTATCTCTTCTTTCTATGATTCAATATGGATTATTGGCCTAACCCAGTTGATGTCGGTTGGACGTGGAATATAAAAGTCATGGACGTGGAATCAGTAACATATCTTTCCCGAGCACAATATAAAAAGAAAAGTAAATATCAGTTCCATTCCACGCAGTGTGCATTATATTTGCTTGGAAAATCAAAAGATTAGGTTTGTTAGCTAGCATATAATAATAGTTGCTAACACTATTGAAGACAATGAATCGCAACAAAAAAAACTAAATGACAGCAGGATTCGGTAAAGTACAAACCCACATTTTCTTTTATTTCATGTGCAGATTGTAAGAAGAAAGATTTTAAAATATCATATTCAAATACCTCTATCAGCTTCCTTCCCACGGGAAATAAATTAAAGAGGAAGAATACTGCAACATGCTTATATGCAATTAAAGTTGCAGTAACAACAAAACCGACATATTATTCTTCAGAATGTGGATTTAACATAATATAAATTCCGAGACCCTCGTAAATAATATTCCTTTAAGCACTTTGCTTTTTCAAGTCTTGAATAACAAGGCTACATGGTAGCAAATACATGAGGAAATCTGAATACATAAAAACAATGAGAAAGTTTGAATACATGAAAACAATGCAAGAGAGTAATATATTGTTAATGGTATGTACAATTACATTCATAGAAATAAAATGAAAATGTTATTTAAATGAATTTGTAGTAACGATATGAAATTTGTAAATTATTTGATATTCTGTATTGATTAAATGTGAATATGAAAATATTATCTATAAGGATATTTTAATATATTTCACTTATATATTTCACATAGAGAGTCTTATTTTTCCCAATATATTTCACTTATATACGTCAATAAATTAATAAAATGAAGGGAAAATAAAACACCAAGTAAAACTACCACATTTTGACAGATAAATAAAAATTATTTATAGAAACAAAATGAAAACAAAAAGCAGCAGGTCTTCTGGTAGTAAAACTACCGTATTTTCACACGTAGATAAAAAAATATTTATAAAAACAAAAGAGAAAAAAAAACAATGCCACATTTGAATAAGCTCTTCAATGTGGTATCGATGAAAGATATAGTGATTGTGGATATGGGTTAGAAAGATATGAAAGATACGATGATTGTGGATATGGGTTAACAAGATATCCATGTAATTGGTAAAAATTTAAACCCTTATGATTGTATGTGGAGTTCTAGCAATGTAGGCAAAATGAAAGTGGTTTTTCTCTTGTCAAAAAATGGAAAAATAGAACCTCGTTCAGTTTTGAAGACCGTTTAACTTATATTTGTGATACCATTAGGCACTACTAGTTTGAACTCAAACTCACCTGGAGAATATGCATGTTACAAACCTGGAACATAAAAAAAGATGGGTTTTCTTGTTCCACGATAAAATTCAGATCTTAAATAAGCGACTTGGGTATCCACGTAGTAAATAAACATCAACCACTTGCCAACGTCAGATTAATGTAAAAGCATGCATTGGAAAGAAGGGATATTGGGTATGGAGCCAAAAGCAAGTCTCACTATAGTGTTTGAGATTAGCATGTTTCTCGTTGTTTCTTATTAACTTTCAGACAAGATCTTGAGTTTGAAACCTCTTTAAACTAAGGGTTCCCGACATTATCCAAACATTCCAGTGCTTCCATTATGCTTTTAAATATATTATTGTTGACTTTAGTTACCACAACTATTACTCTTTAATGGAGGCCGCAATGCCACACTTTTCAACCAAGTTCAATGTTGGACATGGTAACTCATGCAATGTAACATGAAGTTGTATCGTGAGCTAGCCATCTATCGTGAGAGTAAAATTTGGGCAAAAAATAAAATGAGAAAACAAAGAAGATACATAACCTACCAATCCTTGCATGCTTCAAATTGAGCCATTAAGACATCAGGGTTGTATGACATTTCACATTTGCAGTGCCTGGAAGAAACATATAAACATAAGACATTTCATTAAAGACACATCTCGGAGGTTGGCACATCAAAACCACGAGAGGCGAAAACGAAAGAGAAAATTTCACAACAGATCTAGATGACTTACATGGCCATCTATCGGGAGTGAAATCTCTTGTTGCAGCATTATATTCAAAGCAACAAAAATATTATTCGGAGCCAACGTTGTCCAGTTTAGAGTAGTTCTTGAAATTACGCACATTGTATTTTCCCTCAATTGTATCAACGCTCTGCTCGTCGAAATGATCAGAAAGGAACAACTCATTTGTGACATGGAATTGGCAGTGACCTCCTATAGACTCCTCTGACTGATAATACCACCACACACAGAACTTTACAAGGCTTCCCCGAAAATTGACTTCTATCCTCTCCACCCTAGCTATGTACAGTGGCTTCTAGGCATCCTTAGGAGTTAGCACACATCATAGCCCCCGACTAAAGAAGCTATCTTTCAAGCTATGTATGGTGGCTTATGGGCAACCTCAACACGCATCATGTCCTCCAAGCTATATTTCAATGGCCACGATGAGTCATCGACTGCAGTGACAGCCATCGACTCCCAAATGAAAACAGGAGGATATTGACAAGGGATCTGATCTGTAGTGCATCGACTGCAGTGACATGTCAAGACGCCTGTTGAGCTCGGAAATTGATGTAGCAGAGGTTACTTCCAAATAATGAAATTAGACCATATGTCCACATTTATGAACCGTCGTTAGATATACAATAAGAGGTTCGTTTGAATAGCCAATGGGATCTTGCCAAAAAGGATTTTAATTAATTGAAATAAATAAATAAAATATATTGCTAAAGTGTGACATTAGAAAACCATATAATTTTTTGGTCAATGCATGGATTAATATGTAGTAATGGAGAAATCATCGCTATATACGAGCCTATCGACAAGTATAATAACCCAGAAAGAGAATAGAAAAAGAGCCCACGTGGAATATAAAACTAAATTCTCCAAAGTACATTGAAGGTAGGTGATTTAGTGTGCTTGGATACTTTCCTTTTAAGGGGCGTATTATTCTAAACGTTTTACATTTTGGTAGTTTTCCGTCATTTGTTTCGTTTGATTTTGCTCGAAATTTGGAGGTGAATGGTTGGATATGAAGATTTGAGTGGCTAAGTTTGTATGATCCAAATGCCTCTGAGATTTTCTTTTCAGCACGCTGAATCCATATATGTAGCCAAAAATTCAATTTAAACAACAGAAAATAATGATTTTGTCCATATTTACATCGCCAAATTATGATAAAAAAACGTAAAAAATAAAACATTTAGTGTCACATTTTAAAAAATAGGTGCACCGACACTTTCGATGAAGTCAAAATGTTCCACATTCGTGCGAAATAAAACTTTTGAAATATATGACTATATAATCCGTTACTTCACAATTAAAAATTTCAAACAATGTGAGTTTGGGGCCTGATGTTATCTCCCATGCAGATTCGGTCATCCAATAGGCATGGAGCAAGGTCAACAGAGTTCAGGATCTATACGTTAATGTTCATACGGTAGTGATGTGAACATAGAGAATTTTCCGTAATTTCAAACGATGTGTCGTTTGCATTATATGTTAAAGTTTTGACGTCAGTGATGTTAATGGAAGGAAGTTGCCATAATTTCATTGGAGAACAACATCTAATGCATGAATTGTACATTGAAAGTCGGTGAATTAGTGCCCATAGATCTTTTAAAGAAAATGAAAAGTATGACTAAGTGCATAGATTACCTGTCACACTGAAAATATGTTCCACTGTCCTCTTGCATAATAGAACTTTGGAAGCAGATTATTGTTTTTTCAGTGCCTTAATATTTAAAAATGTTGTTTCGCATCTGTACGTTAGTATTCTGACGTTAATGATGTTAACATAAATAATTTTTTTGTAATATAGTGGTCTTGTGTGTTTATGAGTTTGTTGATTTGTAATATGCAATGAGACCAGGTAAAGACTCGTTGTTCCATAGTTTATAGTAAAGACTTATTTTTCCCTAGTTTAGTTTAGCTTATATTGATTATTGGGGATTTAGATTTTACAAGGGATTGAGGTCCCCTTCGTATCAGGTTAAAGAAGGAATCTCTAGAGTTGAAGTTGTGGGTAGAGTTGTAGGAGAAAAGGACAAACTCAAGCTTTGGTTGGCTAGATTTTGTTGAAAATTTGAACTCATCAGTGGACAAGAAAAAGGAAATCCTACTATAAGTGGAAGAATTGAAGACATATTTCAATTCTACAATTGGGTTTTTGAAGATAGCGTTTCCATATTTATTACGGGCAGACAGACGGAAAAGTATTTGTTTTTCATTGATGACAAGCTCATCCCGACGATGAGGAACAAGAGAAAGTGGCAAGACCAACAGCGCAATGATGATCACATGGGAAGATAAGAACCATAAACTTGAGGAGTTAAGGAAGCAAATCACGGTAGAAAATCGCGAAATGAAAAACCACGACTTAATCTCCATTTCGGAGTTTCGAATACTGGGAGTTGGAGGTGTCAAGAACACTCACGAAAAGAATGATGAAATCGCTAAATGCGATACCATGACTTAATCTCCATTTCGGAGTTTCGAATACTGGGAGTTGGAGGTGTCAAGGACACACATGACAAGAATGATGAAATCACAAAATGAGAAAGATTAGAGCATGTCAAAGACTCCATTTTTGAGTTTTGCAGACTGAGAAATCAAATATCAAAGGAACTTTAACCTTTGAAGTAGCGAACCTCGAAATACCGAAATAGACACATCAACAAACCACGTCAAGAAACCACGTCAGCTAAGGACATGTGGCAGAATCAGGAAATGACAAGTATCAAGTTGATTCAACATTTCAGGCACATGTATGTCACGAATTAGAGTGACATGTGGCAGCTATTCGATACATGTCAATCCACGTGTGACGTCAGCAGGTTTACGTCACATCAAAACTTTCTACTACGAGGTTTTTACATAGAAAGAAGAAACTCCACCATCACGAAGTCTCGAACTTCGAAATGATGAAAGGAACTAATGTGAGTCTCAAAAATACGAAATCCCATCAACCGTCCATCTCAATGGGTTATGTTAACCATCCGATCACTTCAGAGATTTTTTTATCATGATTCTTATAATGTTGGAGTCACGATGACTCGAAGGGAAAAATGTTGAAATCTCGTCAGCCATTCGATTAAGAAAAGAAGGGATCAGATTATGAATTTTTATGGACTATTGATTTGGCTCCATTTCGTTGATTGTAACTTGTAGTTTCAAGACACTTCTTCACAAGAATGTCGAAATAATGAAACGTGAAAAACACCTTTTTGTGTAGGTTGTGGTCACCGTTAGTGGTCATGTCAAAGGGAGGAGCTAGCACCAAACTAAGCTCCTTTTCAGAGATCGTAACATGAAGAGTCGAGACTCTTCACCACATGAATGCTGAAATGCCGAAGTGTCGAAATGCAAAATGGAGAAATCAACACGAGACCCTGCATTTGTAATCCAACAGTGTTGGATACCTGGAAATCTGATCGAATGGCTACTGTTTCTCTTCATGATTAATTGTTCAGTTATGATTCAGTTAGCAGAAATGAATCATGGTTCTTGGACGGTTGGAATTTCAGTTGCTGAAGTGTTGTTCTAGGGATTTGACGGGTAATTGAAGGGGTTGTAGTGTAGAAAATAAACACACAGTGACAATGTGTGGTTGGTCGTTCTGAATGAAAAATGAGTTGAATTGCAAGAAATGTAAAATTACAGTATGCGTAGTGTGAGACCGACAGTATGCACAGTGTGAGATAAAAATCAGATATGAGTTACATATTAGGAATAGACAGAAGAAAGAGCAGAATTGCAAAACAACTTGAAGCATAGTAGAATTGTAGAACAGAGAGAGGAAGAGAAGAATTGCGGAACAGTTAGAAGTAGACCATATTTATAGAAGAAAGAAGAAGTGGTAAGAATTGATTTATCGGTGTTGTTGGTTATTCAATCATTTATTTATAATCAGGGAGGTAGGGTGGTGCTAGGGAGGAATTTGGTCCTCTCATATTTGAGTTGGTGCTTGAATATTGAGAGTTTTAGCTTTCATCTAGTTATGGCTAGAAAACAGAGTAGCAGGGTGGTGCTTGGGAAAACACAGAGTTTTCTATATGTAAGTTGGTGCTTGTATAAGTGGAAGTAGGTGCCTCCATCTAGTCGGTGTTGGAACACTCAGGGAGTGGGTGCTTCCTTCTAGTGGGTTCTAGAGAAACCAAAGAGTTGGTTCTCTCAAAAAAGTTGGTTCTCGTATAAGTGGAAGTAGGTGCTCCCATCGAGTCGATGTTGGAACACTCAGGGAGTTGGTGCTTCCTTCTAGTCGGTGCTAGAGAAACCAAAGAGTTGGTGCTCTCAACAAGTTGGAGCTTGTAAAACAGAGGTAGTAGCCTCACTTTGAGTTGGTTCTCAAACATAGATGATCTACATAACTTAAAAGACTGCCTATTATTTTGAAGAAGAAGAGGTTTTCTCCCTTTATGGGTTTTCTTGTGAAAATCTCTCTATGTATATCTTATGTGTGATTGATGCTCATTATTTATGTTGCTCATATTTTGTATAATATTGATGGTCACTTGATGAAATATTAAAAATGGCTTAATAGACTAAATATTTCTTAAGCACAGTAACAACTGATTCACCCCCCCCCTCTCAGTTGCCTTAGTAATTTCAACAATTGGTATTAGAGCCAGTTCCTTTTATCTAAAGGTAGATCTGTAAGCTTAAACATGACAAGTCATGAAGCGACTTCAGCCACTAAGCCTCCTATGTTTGATGAAACAAATTTTTCCTTTTGGAGGGCTAGAATGAGAACATACCTAATGGCCTTGGGTGTTGATGTTTGGGATGCAGTAGGGACTGGATACATAAAGCTTGTTGTGCTAACTTCCAAGGATGATAAGTTGGAATTTAGATTTAATTCTAAGGGAATGAATGCTATGTTGAATGGACTTCCAGAAGTCGAGTTTGTAAAGGTGATGCATCTTCAAACTGCCGAAGAAATGTGGGATAAACTTATTATCAACTATGAAGGAAATGAGAAGGTAAAAGATGCCAAACTTCAAACATTTAGGTTGAAGTTTGAACAACTAAAGATGAATGAAGATGAAACAATTAGCAAGTATTTTTTAAGAATTGAAGAACTTGTGAATGCCATGAAGGGTATTGGTGAGAAGATTGAAGAATCAATTTTATTTCAGAAGATTTTAAGATCTTTTCTTGATAAATTTAATCCAAAAGTCTCTGCAATAGAAGAACTAAATTAGTTCACTCCTTCGCCTTTCGACTTCTTGGATAAGCGATATGGTTCTGGGATGTTGACAAATTCGTCCCAGCTTGCGCTACTGTTGAGGGTGTCGATGATTTTTATAAGTAAAGGGTTACACTTGGTTATGTAAACTTCATGTGCTTGGTTTCTTACGGTAAGGGTTCTAGCTACCTATGTATTTATTGTGGAGTTTCTGGGATGTTGTCCTTAGCTTAGTAGGCTTCATCTGTTGAGTCGATCAGGATGTAGACACCTCCATGTTCCTCAGAACAGTCGCCAGCCCTGAGACCTTAAATGGTTAAAATTGATGGGAACCTGGGCTTGAGCATTGCTTATGTGTCTTGGAGGTCCTAACCATTGCAGGGTAGGATGGGTGGGTAGTCATTCTTATTATTTTGTCTGTTGATTGTTGTTCATTGCTGGTATATGTTGATGTGCATCTTAGATATTTATGTTGATATCGCAGTTATATGCATCATGATTCGTCGTCATGTGGCGGCGTAGAGTATAACGTCTTGTTACCCTTGTACACGCGCACACACAAAAAAAAAAAAACGCACTTTTTCTAAGAGGTTTGTCATCGTAACGAGGAGGATCATTACATTTTCACAATATGAGATCATATAATTGAAGAGTGAAAGCCACTTTCCAAAAAATGTCCATTGAGGGATTAACCCCATTTATGTACTCTGCAATACTAGGACCATCATCGTTTCCTATAAAATGCATCTTTATTTCTATAACCAAAAAATAGAACTAATATTTAAAAAAAAACATTTATTTTGCAACAAAACTCCTTTATGTAGTTAGCATTGGAGACTGAAATTGAAAAATGGTAGTAGCTTCATTTGTAATTCTCGTAATGGAAATTATGATCCTAATTATGAAATGATGCTTTTCTAGAGCTAATGGAAATGCTTTGAATTAAATATGTGTACTTCTCAAAAGATATCAAATGTGAGAAATCCAGTTGCACTTTGTCGAATTATATCCAATCCATGAAATCCATGACCCTCACCCAAAAAACCCTAAAAAGTTGCAAATTTTGAAGCAACTGTATCTCCACTTCCCCTATTAGATATTTTTTCTAGTGGAATTAAGATACATGTGGGTTCTTTTTGAAAATTCTGCAGAAGAAGTTTTTTAAATTGACCTCAACACACGCATCCTCCGTTTTCCCTTTTTAGTAAAAAATATACGATAACAAATTATCTTCCACTTATTGCCCAAACATTCTCCTACTTCATGCCCAATAAAGAGTTCTAATTCCAATAAGTTAACTTTGGAATATATAAGAGATAATTCACCATAAAAAATTGAATATAAACCCTTGAAGAGTTTAAATACCAAAACATTCACCCTGAACAAGACAAGATTATAGGGAGAAAAAACTTAAGGTAGGGTAACACCATCAAATACTCCTTATGGAAGTAACCACTCTACAATCCATTCTTGCTACAATACAAGACAATCCAACACATATCCAACACAAGCATAATCACGTGTATTTATACTTTATCATGAATATTGCTAGGGGTCTTATGCCAACTACTCCTTATTATTATTTTATTTCATTTTAATTATTTAATGGATTTATTCCAATATTATGGCCACATTACTTTCATCATCTACTTAGGTACATCCCTAGGTACCCCATAGTATTCCCCCTAGGTACATTATAAGAAATAAGTCCTCTAGTGCTGCTAGTGACACAAGAAAGTGTCCATGTGAAGATCATTAATTTTGAACAAGAGTATAGAGAGCATATGGAGTTATTCTCTTTAGAGAAACTATGTATTACCACAATTTTTATTTTTGCATTTATCCAATTACAAATGAAGGAATAAGTAGTTTTATTAATGTTTCCAATGAAGAATAAGGAAACCATGATTATGATACAGAAAATAAAGAAGATTTTGAAGTCGTTGATGAAGAATACAGTAATCAAATCTTTTATAAAGGGAGAGGTGAGTTAACTAGTAAACTAGGTTGAATTTTAAGGAATAGAAAATAGGAATAGGTTATTAGAGGAAGAAGTGTTGCATGTTAGGGATGGATTAAATTAAAGTTAGGAGGAGATGGAAGGGGGAATTGTGAATGAAGGTGTTATACCCATAGATAATGTTGTAGTTGATTTTGGGAAGCCAATAAAAGTTATGAAGAACGTTGAAAAAGAGGTTGAATAAGTTGAAGAGGAGATACCATGGAGAATTATGAGAGTTCAAAGTAGATTTGAAAATAAAA
>ML815177.1:0-19112 GCA_009831015.1 Picea engelmannii | reverse complement strand
CCTTTTTTCTAAGATGTTTCAAAAACAATAAGCATACATAGAAAAGTACATGTGGTATAAAGTTTAGGGTCTGGTTAGCTATACTTTTAGAAATACAATTTGTTAAGTGTTATTGGTAAAAATGTCATATATAAAGATAGAAAATTCGAAGTTGAGTTACACTAGTTCCATTGGAAAGAATAAGAATCATAGTATTTTAGATCAAAATTTTACAAGTAGCTCAGAAAAATTGAACATGTGGAATTCCATACAAGTTCTCTCTCTTGAAACGAATAGAAACCAAACATTTTGGAAAGGTTACCATAACCTTGTGGACGATTGGAATTTTTCCAAACCTATGAAATTACAGAGAAGACATATCGTAATACTACAAATCGAGACCTAAATTTGAGAGATACTTTAGGAGAGAGGCACGACGGTCTAAAAAAAGGGGGTTTTAAATTATTAACATGAAATAAACATAGATTTTGATTGAAAGATCTATTTTTTGTGGTTCAAAAATTGTGATAAAGAGAAAAAATAAGAATGTTACTATTTTCTCATATGGAAAAGGAATCTACAAAAATATTTACTCCTACTAAACCTCAAGAGAATTCATACATGATTCTTTAAGGTGAAGACTTAGGGTACCAAGGATCCCTATTTAGGAACCAATTTAATGAAATGGGTGATACTTTGTTAAAAAATGTTTATCTATCAATTTTTGAAGAAAAATATTCCCATTTTCAATCTGAGGTCAAAAAAGTCACCAAATTCATTGAACGGATTTATCACATCCACCAAAATTCCCATGATATTTTGAAGAAAGCCAATGTTAAGTACAAGCAACGACATGACCAACACTAGGTTCTCTACAATTTTCAGGTGGGAGATAATGTTTGATTACATTTGTACAAAGCGATACTTACAAGACCCCATTGAATTTTTTGTCCAATTCATTATGATCCTGACACCATCATAGAGGCTATGGGAGACAATGGTTTTGAGTTAATTATTTCCCCCTTCCTTGGCTTGCACTGAGTATTCAATGTGGAGCTCCTTCGACCATATTTTCCACCACTACTGGACACATCAAAAGAGGTAGGGAAAATGAAACCATCAAATATCAACCATGAATACATAGAAAAGAAATAATCGGATCATGGACATACACGTTAAGGGCATATGCCAATATAAGATCCAAATATATTGGGTTGTCAAAGCAGGGTAACTACTACACCATGGAAAGTGGTTCATGAAGCATCAAGTTCAACAAAATTTTCACCATTTGATGGAGGAACTCAAAAAAATAGATACCATTGCATCATAAGGGGGAAGTACTAATACAAGTGGACATCGGTGGTCTCCTACCTATTCCATTGGCTCAAAATACAATTTCCATCTTGGCAGTTTTCTATGATTTTTCGGATCCCAAACTTTCGAGGTCATTTTAAAGACCTAAATGATTTTATTTTTTATATTGACAATGCCTATAAAGTGGTTGAAGTAATATTCTAGGACAAATGGAATATGTAGTCCTCAAATATATATTTCCGATGAGGTATCGAGTGCCCCAAACATAGATTGTATGCAAAAGTTACACCCCTGGAAAGTTGACGGATCAACTACCCCCATTAGGGCCCACAAAGCTTTTGGCATTTCATCTCTAAGGGATGTGGTTTTAAATGTTTATTGTTTTATCATTTATTATTTATGTTCAAAAGGAATTTTGAGCCTCATTTTAATCATCTTCTTGTGAACGTGCATAGTCAATATATCTCTTTTCAAAGATAAGCTACCACCATTATAGTGAGTTATTTTCTTTGTATTTTCTTTTACAGTCTCTGCATATTTCATTCTTTAATAGAGATTCAGTATTACTATATCTCTATGTTTTTGTCCCATTTTTTTTGTTTCATTTCATTCCTTCATAAATATAGATCAATGTGATGGTTTATATTCTCTCTTTTTCTCTGTATTCATTAACATTATGTTTTGTAGGATGAGATCCCAAAATGTGGTATCATAGTTGATATTGTGTGAATGTCTATGAGAGTTGAGGTAAGTTCTTCATTTTCATGAAGATAAAGAGAGTTTGTTGCAACAGAACAGAGAGTTTGGCACTCTGTCAATCAAGATGAAAAACCTTGTGAGTTTGAAACGTTGTTGGACACTGAGGAGAAAATTCTATGCAAAAATGGAGTTGAAAGTCATGGTAGAGGTTAAATAAAGATTTCATCTTCGGTATATTGCTTACGTATTCCTAGCTCTGCAATTTGGAAGATGCATGTGAAGTGTTTCATGGAATTCCTCAACGAAATGATCACGGACCATTATGATGAGTTGTCGGAGGAGGAAGCTTTAAATTTGGCAGTGATGGTGGAAATTCAAGCATGGAAGTAGAGTGTTGATGGGATTATTCAGATTCAAAGTAATGATGAAAGTCTTAAATGCAATGTTTGAGGTGGATTTATGTAAAGAAATATACAACTGTAAGACTTGGTTAAGTATGCATACTCGGGTTTGAAATGTCAACAATGAAGTTTAGATGACCTAGGTGATAGGAGGGAGCATACGGTATTCCAGGATATCCTTACTTTGAGGGAAGTTTGGTTAGTTCTAGTCATGGGAAAAAGGGGAAATTTAGGTTAAGAGTTGTATTTTTGGGAACATGTTTTTTGGTAGCACACAATTATATCTTTAATAAAAAAGTATGGCATGGACGGAATATTTTAAAAAATTATAAAAATTAATTAAAATTTATATTTCACTAGGGTTTGAAAGAAGTTTGAAATGTATTAAAAATTATAATTTATTAGAAAAATCAAAATGCTAAACAATTGTTAAACTAACAAAAATTTAGATTCAAATTATTGTTTTAAGGACATTTTTATTTTTAATCATGTGAGGTTCTTCATGAATGATCATGCATAAGTTGTAGAGAAAAAAGATAAGATGTTGAGGTAATATCAATTTTAACAAAAAAAAATGTATGACATGATTCTATAGTATAGGGGCTTTTATTTTTGGAATATATATTTCTAAAAGAGTTAGATAATATAATAATGCAAAATAAAAATGGTTAGAAAATTTACAAGTAATGTATGTAATCATAATTAGTAAAAAGTATTTAAAAATAAGAGGAAAGGACTTGAAGTATTTTTTTGAAGTATTTTTTTTTTTGTGGATAGTAATTTATTACTTTTTAAATTTACAATAGGACTACATGAATGGTAAGTAATTCTATTGGGGATAGTATGCGATTACTTTTAAAGTTTATTAAATTTTATATTTAATAAAAGGATGGAGTAATGTTTTAGTTTCTATAATTTTTTAGGTGAATAATAATTTTTTTTATAAAGGCTAATCAATAGTTATAAATCAATTAATCATTATAAAATTAGAAAAATAAAAAATCAATATAAAAATTTCTAAAAAAATGTGATAAATTTTATAAATACACAAATAATTATGTTTTGAAATATTTTAATAAGTGAACCTAAGACAAATAATCCAAAATCCCATCTTGCACAATTTCCTAAAAGAAAGGAAGAATTAATATGGGATTTAAAAATAGTATCACATTTTTCTTTCACATATAAGAACATTTCAAGTACATAACGGATATTTTTGAAAGTTTTGCAATTCTTTTTCCAAATTATACATGTTATCTTCCATTACTAAAAGTGATGATATTGTTTGGGTTTATATGGCAAGTTTTTGGTTTATAAATATTACTTTGCATTACTAAAAAGTGAAAAGAAATAGTATTTTTTTAGGTGCACATGCAAGGTTTTTTTTAAAAGACGTGAATGCATTTCAATGTTATGTTTGTGTTTTTCAATGATTAGTATATGTATTAGTAGATTAAAAGATAGCAATCCAGCATTTTATTGTAAGGAAGTTTCTACTCTATCTCATATTTTTATATAAACATTTGTTTCATTATATAGTAAGTGGGTACTAAAATTTTATGTTTATTTCCGTTTCTCGTGGGGAATTAGGGATTAACCATATTTATCTTCTCTATGTCCTTGTGAATTATGGATATGTATCTTCTTTATGTCCTTGTGGATTATGGATAGTGTTTTTAGTGTATTTAATAATAGTTTATGACAAAGTAAAAGAATCTAAATTCAAGTTTAAGTGATTTATATTGATAAAGATTTTAAAAGAGAAAGGTACAAAATATTGATGTTATTTATCACAATAAATCAAGAACCATTTATGTATTCATTGTATATGATATATTTAGGCTATAAAAATCTGTAAGCTTGTTAATAAAAGATTGATCTCAATCTTAAATTTATGAAGTTTTAAGAGAGATTAAATCCTCTAAGTACACACTTTTGTTAGGGTGAAAATGTTGAGGAAATGTTTTTATATTGAGAAGTTTGATGTTTTTCAAAAATTTATAAATCCAAGATTAATATAAATTTAATTTAATTTAATCTATAAAAAACAATATTTTTTTATAAAAAAAACATTATCAAAATACTAACTAATAAAAAAATAATTATGTTAAATTGTTAACTAATATAATTTTTTTTTATAAATTTAGAGATAAGATAATCCAATGTGATCCTACTAAATTGGTGGATGTCTCTTACTAATATATCAAGTGCAAAGGGCATTCTTAATCCAAATATATTGGAAAATATACTCTTTGGCATAAGAAAGAAGATTTTTTTAAGGAAGAAGCCCAATTTTGAGGATCCAACTTTATTATATATATATATATATATATATATATATATATATATATATATATATATATATATATATATATATATAATTAATAATTTGAGATAAAAATAAACTATTAACCTTACCTTAAAATCAAGCATCTAAAAGAGAGTTAATATAGAGTTAATATATTTATTGATGATTGATTCTTAAATTCATGCAATACAAAAGAGATTATATACCAAAGAGATTATATTAATTTGAGGTTGGAATCAACGCAATTTAAAAATAAGTAAAAGACTACCAAATTTAGAATTCCTATGATAAACCTCGTATAATATTTATGCATTGTGTTTCCACCATAGTTAACCTATATACATGACATGACTAAAGGATGATTTATGTCATAACGTTGACTTGTATAGACAAACTATTTTGTTTCTGATGTTGTTGAATTAAGGTGGTGGTGCTAGGTTTTCAAACAAGGGCAATTCATGTGCATGTTGGTCCAATGCATTGTGAAGTTATTAAGATATTTGTTAAAATGTTTAATACTAAATTTATTTTAATTTATTTTAATTACGTTTTAGTTGAGTTATTCCTTTTTTTTTTTCTTTATAAAGATAAATATAGAAAAGATGAAAAATTGAGATTATATAGATATATATGAAATTGAATTATTCTTAAAAAAGATGGTATATATAAAATGACAAATGTAGATTTTAAATCTTTCTTATATATTGTTGATGATGATGATGATTAAAGTTCGTTAAGACCAAATTGGTTTATCGGACTTTAAGAGGGTAAGTGATTACTTGTGATTCTTTAGAACTTTGTTTATGTGCTCGAAAAGCATTAAGAGAATTTTTCCAAGATCACTATAGTTTTCTTGAGTTAATAGGTTAGGGAAGTTGGTAGTGTGACAAATATTTTGAAAATGAGATCTAATCTAGGTATAGGAAGAGAAAGTGATTTTCATCTTCAACCTTCTTAGTGTCACAAGGGTGACACACTCTTTCATCCCATGGCATTTTAGGAATTGACCAACGCCGAGTTTCACTATGAAGCTCGTGAGATTTTTTTCTTATCTTAGAAATACTTATTTTTTTCTTTACACTTGTCAAAACAAATAGACAATTCTGATATTCTAGATCAGGGCTGATTACATCCTTATAATACTTTAATTTTTTTTTTCTCTAACTCTTTATCACACCACATTTTCTCCTTAACTTTTGATTTGATGATATTTTTAATAGTATGTTTATTCTGCAAAATAGTGTCTTCCATGATTTCCCATAGATTATCCAAAATCGAGCATCTTTATTCCATCCTCGTTTGAGTCGATGGTGGTTACGACTCAATTTTGAATCAACTTTAGGAAGCCTCTTGTTTTCCATGTTTTTTAACTTGTTATTATACATTAGGTATCTAGTCATAGCCATGCTCTCAAATGGGGAGATGCATGTTTCTAAGAGGAGGATGGGATAGGGTGTATTTCCTTTAATTTTGAGATTATAGGTTATAAAATTCTTTTGTATTTTCTCTATCTTTCTCTAGGTTTCACGAGAGATACTATACCCTGAGTCTTCACATCCATAAAGAATAAGAGGTGTAACAAGAGTATCAAAGATGAGTTTTTTCTAATCCCAAATCCAAATATCAACTCATTTAAAATTGTTTTCAAGCCCACAATAAGATTTCCATCCCACAATAATCACTTTCTCAATTCTATCATTCCAGTTGAGCTTGTGGTGAGTATCAATTCCAAGATATTTGTATGAAGTCACTTCCTCCAAGTTGTTGTTGTTATGTACAAATGTATCATAATTTATCTTATTGGATTTAATAATCATGACCTTAATCTTATCATTATTAACAATCATACCGATATCGAAGCAAAAATCCTTGAGGATTCTTAGTTGGTTTTCAAGATCATGGGGACTCCTTTCCATAATAACAATATCATAAACATAAATAAGAAGATTGATGACTATACCAATGAGAGTAGGGTTGACACAACCTGTTTTGTCCAAGAAATCTTTTAACATGTCAATGTATATGCCAAAAATGGTAGGGGACAAGGGACAACCTAGTTTGACTTCAATATTACAATTAATCTCTTTCGACCAGCCCTTAGTGTTTTTAAACTTAGAAATATCGTTCTCATATGTCAACCCTCAACTGGAGAGGAACTTTTGTCTCTTCCAACCTATTCCAAAGGTTTTTCCTAGGAACCATGTCAAAAAATCTTCTAAAGTCAAGAAAACAACAAAAAAGATTGGTTTTAGTATTGCGAAACTCCTCTTCAACGATCCTAAATGTAACAAGATGGTCCACACTTTAATGATATCTCCTAAACCCTTAGTGGCATTTACCTCTTTTACCGTGACTTTCTAGCATAAGACTAATCTTCTTTTCCAAAATAATTTCATAAATCTTGGCTAAAACCGAGCTAATTATACTGGTCCTATAATTAAAGTGAATATTTCTATCCCCATTTTTAAAAATAAAAACAAGAGACTTTTCCTCACAAGTGGTGTTTAACTACTAAATTGAAGATGGTATAGTAAAAGACTTAAAGATGAAAAAAATGATGATAAATATTTGACTACAATCATATTGTTAAATAATTATAAGAAATATAAATAGATCAATAAGATTTTAGATTTTCTTTTAAGAATCATTTAATAAAACTAAAAACTCCTCTACATTATAAGGTTTTAATATTTATATCATTTAGTCAAGTTTCAAAAGATCACAGTTTTATTCATGGATTGTCCAAGTTTTAGATCCATATCAAGATCCATCTTTACTATAAAAAAACCTAAATTATGATTTAAGAAAAAAACTTCATATAAATGCTAAATGGCTAAAAAAAACATAATTATTGACTAAAAAACCCTAATTCTATATTTATTAAATATTTAATATATATGTATTTTGAACTAATAAATACTATTTTGTAAAATCAATTCTCAAACATCAAATTTCATTACATGGTTTAAGGAAAAAGGATTACCATTTAATTAAATTACTTTTAAAATTTAAATTTACCTTTTCTAAACATTTTCACAATAAGAATAATTTAAACATGACAAGAAGATGATGAAATGTTAAAAATTAATATTATTTTAAGAGTTAACAAAATAAATTAAATTGAATAATACATTATTTACATTTCAAAAATTATTATTATTATTATTATTAATAAATGTATTTTAGGTAATAGCTTATACTATTTATAGATTTTGGTTAAAGGTTTTATTTTTTAGGTTTATGATCAGAATTGGTAATATAAATTTAGATAAAATGATTGTTTTATGTTATTTAAATTGTCTTTATGCATATATAAATAAATTTAGTATCTGAAAAATTCTTTAAACATTTAAATTATATAAACATAACCAATCAAATCAACAATCCAACAATTGATCACCAAATTTCAGACAAAATCAAACAAAAAAAATAATACCTAAAAACAACCCCAAAACATATAACGTTTAAACTAATGCATATTTATGGTTTTTTTTTCTTCCGTAAGGAAGGTTAACGGAAAGATAGATTTATTTTATTTAGATGTTTTTTTGACGCAATAGACGTACAATGGCAGAGGAAGTGACTGATTGATCCTATAATCGTCCATAAGTAACGTAAAAAACTACACCTTTCGACTAAATCCATTAGTTAAACTTTTGAAAAACCTACATGTTTCAATATACTATTGGAACTCATTTATAATATTAACTTAAAACTTATTTTTCCATGTAGACGTTTAAAAGTTATGAAGGCAATGTTATATAAAGAATCAATTTTGTACGTTAGTTCCGCTGCCGCTTGGTCCTTATTGATCTCAAGAAAGTGTNAACTTTTGTCTCTTCCAACCTATTCCAAAGGTTTTTCCTAGGAACCATGTCAAAAACTCTTCTAAAGTCGAGAAAACAACAAAAACGATTGGTTTTAGTATTGCGAAACTCCTCTTCAACGATCCTAAATGTAACAGGATGGTCCACACTTTAATGATATCTCCTAAACCCTTAGTGGCCTTTACCTCTTTTACGCTTTTCCAAAATAATTCCATAAATCTTGGCTAAATTCGAGCTAATTATAATGGCCCTATAATTAAAGTGAATATTTATATCCCCATTTTTAAAAATAAAAACAAGAGACTTTTCCTCACAAGTGGTGTTTAACTACTAAATTGAAGATGGTATAGTAAAAGACTTGAAAGATGAAAAAAATGATGATAAATATTTTACTACAATCATATTGTTAAATAAGTATAAGAAATATAAATAGATCAATAAGATTTTATATTTTCTTTTAAGAATCATTTAATAAAACTAAAAACTGCTCTACATTATATGGTTTTAATATTTATATCATATCATTAACTAATCTTACATACTTGATATATTTAATATTATTTCGATGAATTTTATTAATAATATCATAATATTTTTTTTTAATTATTTTTTAAATAAATATTTATTCTTTTCAATAAGATTTATGTCGTAAGGGTTTTTAGTCAAGTTTCAAAAGATCACATTTTTATTGATGGATTGTCCAAGTTTCAGATCCATATAAAGATTCATCTTTACTACAAAAAACCTAGATTATGATTTAAGAAAGAGACTTCATATAAATGCTAAATGACTTAAAAAAAGCATAACTATTGACTAAAAAAACCCTAATTCTATATTTATTAAATATTTAATATATATGTATTTTGAACTAATAAATACTGATTTTGTAAAATCAATTCTCAAACATCAAATTTCATTACATGGTTTAAGGAAAAAGGATTACCATTTAATTAAATTACTTTTAAAATTAAAATTTACCTTTTCTAAACATTTTGACAATAACTCAGAATAATTTAAACATGACAAGAAGATGATGACATGTTAAAAATTAATATTATTTTAAGAGTCAACAAAGTAAATTAAATTGAATAATACATTATTCACATTTCAAAAATTATTATTATTATTATTATTAATAAATGTATTTTAGGTAATAGCTTATACTATTTATAGATTTTGGTTAAAGGTTTTATTTTTTAGGTTTATGGTCAGAATTGGTGATGTAAATTTAGATAAAATGATTGTTTTATGTTGTTTAAATTGTCTTTCTGCATATATAAATAAATTTAGTGTCTGAAAAATTCTTTAAACATTTAAATTATACAAACATAACCAGTCAAATCAACAATCCAACAATTCATGACCAAATTTCAGACAAAATCAAACAAAAAAAAATTACCTAAAAACCAATCCCAAAACATATAACGTTTAAACTAATCCATATTTATGGTTTTTTTTCCTTCCGTAAGGAAGGTTAACGGAAAGATAGATTTATTTTATTTAGATGTTTATTTGACTCAATAGACGTACAATGGCAGAGGAAGTGGCTGATTGATCCTATAATCGTCGATAAGTAACGTAAAAAAACTACACTTTTCGACTAAATCCATTAGTTAAACTTTTGAAAAACCTACATGTTTCAATATAGTATTGGAACTCATTTATAATATTAACTTAAAACTTATTTTTCCATGTAGACGTTTAAAAGTTATGAAGGCAATGTTATATAAAGAATCAATTTTGTACGTTAGTTCCGCTGCCGCTTGGTCCTTATTGATCTCAAGAAAGTGTGCAATGCTTCGAAGCAGCAGAGTAACTTTATTCTAATAAAATGAGCCATTAAGAGCATCTCTTCTCTACTCAGAAAGTATMTGCGGAAAAGGTGTTGCAGGTTGAATCGGACGATYTTAACTCACACATTATCTATGGAAAAGGTGTTGCAGGTTGAATCGGACGATTTTAACTCAGAAAATATCTGCGGAAAAGGTGTTGCAGGTTGAATCGGACGATTTTAACTCAGGAAATCTGCGGAAGAGGTGTTGCAGGTTGAATCGGACGATTTTAACTCAGAAAGTGTCTGCCGAAAAGGTGTTGCAGGTTGAATCGGACGATTTTCCGCAGATACATTCTCAGTAGGGATGATATTACTTGCACATTTTAATAGAATTTTTGCACACTTATGATCAGAAAGCAGGTAAGTTGATCAATGTGGAGTTAGTCTCTATCTGGACTGGTTCAAATTTTGTAAGCACCTTTGTGACACCTCAGTTCTTCTGAGAGCCGTCAATTAAAAAAGGTTGAATATGCGTGACACCTTAGTTCTTCTGAGCACCTTTGTGACACCTCAGTTCTTCTGAGCACCTTTGATACATTCTCAGTAGGGATGAGGGACGCATTTTCTACCAGGGTGCACTTCTTTAAATTAGCGTTAGTTGTATTAAATAAATACTCTATGCAAGTGGGTGAGAGACCTTTAACGCCATTTCCATGAGGGTGCACCTCTTTAAATTAGGGTTACTTGTCTTAGTGCTTAGAGTGCAACCGTTCCATGCCACCCTTGTTTATTTAGTGCTTAGATTTAATAATTCAAATATGTTTTATCTTTTGTTAATTCAAATATGTTTTTTCTATCTTTTATTCAACAAGTGTTGCATGGCAAGTGTAGTTCTTGAAATATTATTCGGAGCCAACGTTGTCCAATTTAGTGTAGTTCTTGAAATTATTCACACTATATTTTCTCTCAATTGTATCAACGCTTTGCTTGTCGAAATGATCAGAAAGGAAGAGCTCATTTGCGACGTGGAATTGGCGGTGATCTCCTATAGACTCCTCCGACTGATAATACTACCACACACTGAACCTTACAAGGCTTCCCGGGAAATCGACTTCTATCCTCTCCACCCTAGCTATGTACAATGGCTTCTGGGCATCCTCGGGAGTTAGCACACATCATAGCCCCCGACTAAAGAAGCTATCTTTCAAGCTATGTACGGTGGCTTGTGGGCATCCTCAACACGCATCATGTCTGCAAGCTATATTTCAATGGCCACGATGAGTCATCGACTGCAGTGACAGCCATCGACTGCCAAATGAAAACAGGAGGATACTGACAAGGGATCTAATTTGCACTGCATCTACTGCAGTGACATGTCAAGACGCCTGTTGAGCTCGAAAATTGATGTAGCAGAGGTTACTTCCAAATAATGAAATTAGACCATATGTTCATATTTATGAACCATCGTTAGATCGGCAATAAGAGGTTCCTTTGAATAGTCAATGGGATCTTGTCAAAAAGGATTTTAAATAATTAAAATAAATAAATAAAATCTATTGCTAAAGTGTGACATTAGAAACCCATATAAATTTATGGTCAATGCATGGATTAATATGTAGTAAATGGAGAAATCATCCCTATATACGAGCTTATAGACAAGTATAATAACCCAGAAAGAGAATAGAAAAAGAGCCCACATGGAATATAAAATTAAATTCTCCAAAGTACATTGAAGGTTGGTGATTTAGTGTGCTTGGATACTTTCCTTTTAAGGGGCGTATTATTCTAAACGTTTTACATTTTGGTAGTTTTTTAGTTTCGTTTGATTTTGCTCGAAATTTGGTGGTGAATGGTTGGATATGCAGATTTGAGTGGCTAAGTTTGTATAATCCAAATGCCTCTGAGATTTTCTTTTCAGCAGGCTGAATCCATATATATAGCTAAAAATGCAATTTAAACAACAGAAAATAACGATTTTGTCCATATTTACACCGCAAAATTATGATAAAAAAAAGTAAAAAATAAAACATTTAGCAACACCTTTTTAAAAAATAGGTGCACCGACACTTTCAATGAAAGTCAAAATGTTTCACAGTCATGCGAAATAAAACTTTCAAAATATACGACTGTATAATCCGTTACTTAACAATTAAAAATTTCAAACAATGTGAGTTTGGGGCCTGACGTTATCTCCCATGCAGATTCAGTCATCCAATGGGCATGGAGCAAGGTCAACAGTGTTCAGGATCTATACGTTAATGTTTAGACGTCAGTGATGTGAACATAGAGAATTTGCCGTAATTTCAAACGATGTGCCGTTTGCATTATATGTTAATGTTCTGACGTCAGTGATGTTAATGGAAAGAAGTTGCCATAATTTCATTGGAGAACAACATCTAATGCATGAATTGTACATTGAAAGTCGGTGAATTAGTGCCCATAGATCTTTTAAAGAAAACGAAAAGTATGACTACGTGCATAGATCACCTGTCACACTGAAAATATGTTCCACTGTCCTCTTGCATAATAGAACTTTGGAAGCAGATTATTGTTTTTTCAGTTCCTTAATATTTAAAAATGTTGTTTCGCATCTGTACGTTAGTATTCCGACGTTAATGATGTTAACGGAAATAATTTTTCGTAATATAGTGGTCTTGTGTGTTTATGGGTTTGTTGATTTGTAATATGTAATGAGACCAAGTAAAGACCCGTTGTTCCGTAGTTTATAGTAAAGACCTATTTTTCCCTAGTTTAGTTTAGCTTATATTGATTATTGGGGATTTAGATTTTACAAGGGATTGAGGCCCCCTTCGTATCATGTTAAAGAAGGAAGCTCAGTTGAAGTTGTGGGTAGAGTTATAGTAGAAAAGGACAAACTCAAGCTTTGGTTCGCTAGATTTTGTTGAAAATTTGAACTCATCAGTGGAGAAGAAAAAGGAAATCCTACTATAAGTGGAAGAATTGAAGACATATTTCAATTCTACAATTGGGTTTTTGAAGATAGTGTTTCCATATTTATTACAGGTAGAGTATTTGTTTATCATTGATGGTAAGCTCATCCCGACGATGACAAACAAGAGAAAGCGGCAAGACCAAGAACACAATGATGATCGCATGGCAAGATTAGAACCATAAACTTGAGGAGTCAAGGAAACAAATCACGGTAGAAAATCGTGAAATCCGAAACCACGACTTAATCTCCATTTCGGAGTTTCGGATACAAGGAGTTGAAGGTGTCAAGGACACTCACGACAAGAATGATGAAATAGCGAAATGCGAAACCACGACTTAATCTCCATTTCGGAGTTTCGGATACCGGGAGTTGGAGGTGTGAAGGACACACATGACAAGAATGATGAAATTGCAAAATGAGAAAGATCAGAGCATGTCAAAGACTTCATTTCGGAGTTTCGCAGACCGGGAAATCAAAGATCAAAGGAACTTTAACCTTTGAAGTAGCGAACCTCGAAATCCCAAAACAGACACATCAACAAACCACGTCAGCTAAGGACACGTGGCACAATCAGGCAATGACAAGTGTCAAGTTGATTCAACATTTCAGGCACATGTATGTCACGAATTAGAGTGACATGTGGCAGCTATTCGACACATGTCAATCCACTTGTGACGTGAGCAGGTTTACGTCACATCGAAACTTTCTACTTCGAGGTTTTTACATAGAAAGCATAAACTTCACCATCACGAAGTCTCGAACTTCAAAATGATGAAAGGGACTAATGTGAGTCTCAAAAATACGAAATCCCATCAACTTTCCATCTCAGTGGGTTATGTGAACCGTCCGATCACTTCGGAGATTTTTTGATCATGAATTTTATAATGTTGGAGTCACGATGACTCGAAGGGAAAAACATCAAAATCCTGTCAACCATTCGATTAAGAAAAGAAGGGATCAGATTATGAATTTTTGTGCACTGTTGATCTAGCTCCATTTCGTTGATTGTAACTTGGAGTATCGAGAAACTTCTTCACAAGAATGTCGAAATGCCGAAATGATGAAATGCGAAAAACACCTTTTGGTGTAGGCTGTGGTCACCGTTAGTGGTCATGTGAGAGGGAGGAGCTAGCACCAAGCTAAGCTCCTTTTCGGAGATCGTAATATGAAGAGTGGAGACTCTTCACCACAGGAATGCCAAAATGCAGAAATGCGAAATGGCAAAATCAACACGAGACCTTGTGTTTGTAATCCAACAGTGTTGGATACTTGGAAATCTGATCAAAGGGCTATTGTTACTCTTCATGATTAATTGTTTAGTTATGTTTCAGTTACCAGAACTGAATCATGGTTCTTGGACGGTTGGCGTTTCAGTTGCTGAAGGGTTGTTCTAGGGATTTGACGGGTAACTGAAGGGGTTGTAGTGTAGAAAAGAAACACAGAGTGACAATGTGTGGTTGGCCGTTCTGAATGAAAAATGAGTGGAATTGTAAGAAATGTAAAATTACAGTATGCGTAGTGTGCGACCGACAATATGCACAGTGTGAGATAAAAATTAGATATGAGTAACATATGAGGAATAGAAAGAAGCAAGAACAGAATTGCAGAACAACTTGAAGCAGAGAAGAATTGCATAACAGAGAGAGGAAGAGAAGAATTGCAGAATAGTTAGAAGTAGACCGTATTTATAGAACAAAGAAGAAGTTGTAAGAATTGATTTATCAATGGTGTTGGTTATTCAATCATTTCATTATAATCAGGGAGGTAGGGTGGTGCTAGGGAGGAATTTGGTCCAATCATATTTGAGTTGGTGCTTGAATATTGAGAGTTTTAGTTTCCATCTAGTTATGGCTAGAAAGCAGAGTGGCAGGGTGGTGTTTGGGAAAACACAGAGTTTTCTATATGCAAGTTGGTGCTTGTATAATTGGAAGTAGGTCCTTCCATCGAGTCGGTGCTGGAACACTCAGGGCGTTGGTGCTTCCTTCTAGTGGGTGCTAGAGAAACCAAAGAGTTGGTGCGCTCAAAAAAGTTGGTGCTTGTATAAGTGGAAGTAGGTGCTTCCATCCATTCGATGTTGAAACACTCAGGGAGTTGGTGCTTCCTTCTAGTTGGTGCTAGAGAAACCAAAGAGTTGGTGCTCTCAACAAGTTGGAGCTTGTAAAACAAAGGTAGTAGCCTCACTTTGAGTTGGTGCTCAAACATAGATGGTGTACATAACCTAAAAGAGTGCCTATTATTTTGAAGAATAAGAGGTTTTCTCCCTTTATGGGTTTTCTCATGAAAATCTCTCTGTGTATATCTTATGTGTGATTGATGCTCATTATTTATGTTGCTCATATTATGTATAATATTGATGGTCACTTGATGAAATATTAAAAATGGTTTAATAGACTAAATATTTTTTAATCATAGTAACAACTGATTCACCCCCCCCTCTCAGTTGCCTTAGTAATTTCAACAATTGGTATTAGAGCCAGTTCCTTTTATCTAAAGGTAGATCTGTAAGCTTAAACATGACAAGTCATGAAGGCACTTCATCTACTAAGCCTCCTATGTTTGATGGAACAATTTTTTCCTTTTGGAAGGTTAGAATGAGAACATACCTAATGGCCTTGGGTGTTGATGTTTGGGATGTAGTAGAGACTGGATACATAAAGCGTGTTGTGCTAGATTCCAAGGATGATAAGTTAGAATTTAGCTTTAATTCTAAGCGAATGAATGCTATGTTGAATGGACTTGTAGAAGTCGAGTTTGTAAAGGTGATGCATCTTCAAACTGCCGAAGAAATGTGGGATAAACTTATTAGCAACTATGAAGGAAATGAGAAAGTAAAAGATGCCAAAATTCAAACATTTAGGTTGAAGTTTGAACAACTAAAGATGAATGAAGATGAAAGAGTTAGCAAGTATTTTTTAAGAGTTGAAGAACTTGTGAATGCCATGAAGGGTATTGGTGAGAAGATTGAAGAATCAATTTTAGTTCAGAAGATTTTAAGATCTTTGCTTGATAAATTTAATCCAAAAGTCTTTGCAATAGAAGAACTAAATTAGTTCACTCCTTCGCCTTTCGACTTCTTGCATAAGTGATATGGTTCTGCGATGTTGACAAAGTCGTCCGAGCTTGCGTTACTGTTGAGGGTGTCGATGCTTTTTATAAATAAAGGGTTACACTTGGTTATGTAAACTTCATGTGCTTGGTTTCTTACGGTAAGGGTTCTAGCTACCTATGTATTTATTGTGGAGTTTTTGGAATGTTGTCCTTAGCTTAGTAGGCTTGATCTGTTGAGTCGAGCAGGATGTAGACACCTTCATGTTCCTTAGAACACTCGCTAGCCATGAGACCTTAAATGGTTAAAATCGATGGGAACCTAGGCTTGAGTGTTGCTTATGTGTCTTGGAGGTCCTAACCATTTCAGGGTAGGATGGGTGGGCAATCAATCTTACTATTTTGTCTATTGATTGTTGTTCATTGCTGGCAGATGTTGAGGTGTGTGTTAGATATTTATGTTGATATCGTAGTTGTATGTGTCATGATTCATCGTCATGTGGCGGTGCAGAGTATAACGTCTTGTTACCCTTGTACACACGCACACACACAAAAAAAAAATTGCACTTGTTGTAAGAGGTTTGTCGTCGTAACGAGGAGGATCATTACATTTTCACAATATGAGATCATATAATTGAAGAGTGAAATCCACTTTCCAAAACATGTCCATTGATGGCTTAACCCCATTTATGTACTCTGCAATACTAGGACCATCATCGTTTCCTATAAAATGCATCTTTATTGCTATAACCAAAAAATAGAACTAATGTTTAAAAAAAAACATTTATTTTGCAACAAAACTCCTTTATGTAGTTAGCATTGAAGACTGAAATTGAAAAATGGTAGTAACTTCATTTGTAATTCTCATAATGGCAATTATGATCCTAATTATGAAATGATGTTTTTCTAGAGCTAATGGAAATGCTTTGAATTAAATATGTGTACTTCTCAAAAGATATCAAATGTGAGAAATCCACTTGCACTTTGTCGAATTATATCCAATCCATGAAATCCATGACCCTCACCCAAAAAACCCTAAAAAGTTGCAAATTTTGAATCAATTGTATTTCCACTTCCCCTATTAGATATTTTTTCTAGTGGAATTAAGATACATGTGGGTTCTTTTTGAAAACTCTCCAGAAGAAGTTTTTTAAATTGACCTCAACACACTCATCCTCTGTTTTCCCTTTTTAGTAAAAAATATAAGTTAACAAATTATCTTCCACTTATTGCCCAAACATTCTCCTACTTCATGCCAAAGAAAGAGTTCTAATAATAGTAAGTTAACTTTGGAATATATAAGAGATAATTCACCATAAAAATTTGAATATAAACTCTTGAAGAGTTGAAGTACCAAAACAATCACCCTGAACAAGACAATATTATAGGGAGAAAAAAATTAAGGTAGGGTAACACCATCAAATACTCCTTATGGAAGTAATCACTCTACAATCCATTCTTCCTACAAGACAAGACAATCCAACACATATCCAATACAAGCATAATCATGTGTATTTATACTTTGTCATGAGTATTGCTAGGGATCTTATGCCAACTACTCCTTATTATTATTTATTTCGTTTTAATTATTTAATGGATTTATTCCAATATTATGTCCACATTACTTTCATCATATACTTAGGTACATCCCTAGGTACCCCATAGTATTCCCCCTAGGTACATTATAAGAAATAAGTCCTCTAGTGCTGCTAGGGACACAAGAAAGTGTCCATGTGAAGATCATTAATTTTGAACAAGAGTATAGAGAGCGTATGGAGTTATTCTCTTTAGAGAAACTATGTATTACCACAATTTTTATTTTTTCATTTATCCAATTACGGATGAAGGAATAAGTAGTTTTATTAATGTTTCCAATGAAGAATAAGGAAACCATGATTATGATGCAGAAAATGAAGAAGATTTTGAAGTCGTTGATGAAGAATATAGTAATCAAATCTTTTATAAAGGGAGGGGTGAGTTAACTAGAAAACTAGGTTGAATTTTAAGGAATAGAAAATAGGAAAAGGTTATTAGAGGAAGAAGTGTTTGGTTTGGTTTGGTTCCTTCAAACGAGTCATCTTGATATTTTTTCTATAATTTTTTTTTTGTGCAAAACAATTCATATTTGATTCACTATACTTTCATAGATATAACCTATTGAAATTAGGGTTTTGTATTAGTCTTAAAATTAGTTTCACATGAGGCATATTGAGTTTTTTCTACAACCTTTTTTCTAAGATGTTTCAAAAACAATAAGCATACATAGAAAAGTACATGTGGTATAAAGTTTAGGGTCTGGTTAGCTATACTTTTAGAAATACAATTTGTTAAGTGTTATTGGTAAAAATGTCATATATAAAGATAGAAACTTCGAAGTTGAGTTTCACTAGTTCCATTGGAAAGAATAAGAATCATAGTATTTTAGATCAAAATTTTACAAGTAGCTCAGAAAAATTGAACATGTGGAATTCCATACAAGTTCTCTCTCTTGAAATGAACACAAACCAAACATTTTGGAAAGGTTACCATAACTTTGTGGACGATTGGAATTTTTCCAAACCTATGACATTACAGAGAAGACATATCGTAATACTACAAATCAAGACCTAAATTTGAGAGATACTTTAGAAGAGAGGCACGACGGTCTAAAAAAAAGGGTTTTTAAATTATTAACATGAAATAAGCATAGATTTTGATTGAAAGATCTATTTTTTGTGGTTCAAAAATTGTGATAAAGAGAAAAACTAAGAATGTTACTATTTCTCATATGGAAAAGGAATCTACAAAAATATTTACTCCTACTAAACCTCAA
>ML815176.1:248873-266713 GCA_009831015.1 Picea engelmannii | reverse complement strand
AAGCAATTGGTCCAATCCTTTCTAGGATTTCAAATGGTCCACAATATCTAGCTGCCAACTTGGAATAGTTTCCCAGCTTCAGGGAACTTTTGTTGGATTTTACTTTCAAGAAAACATGATCACCCACTTTAAACTCCCTGTGGGTTCTATTATTATCAGCATAACTTTTCTTCCTGTCTTGGGAATCCTTCAAATTATTCTTAATCTTTAGCATTTGTTCTTCCATTTCCTTGAGCAACTCTGGCCCAACCACTGCCCTATCAGCTGGGTTGTCCCAACTTACTGGGGTGTTGCACTTTCTTCCATAAAGTGCTTCAAATGGGCTCATCTTCAATTATGCTTGATACCCATTATTGTAGGCAAATTCTACCAAGTGTAGATAATCTTCCCATTTAGATGGTTTGTCCATCACATACATTCTTAACATATCTTCTATCACTTGATTCACCCTCTCTCTCTTTCCATCAGACTCGGGATGACAAGTAGTGTTGAAGTTCAGATTTGTTCCTAGCCCTTTGAATATCACCTTCCAGAACTTTGATGTAAACTTTGGGTCTCTGTCAGACACAATTTTCTTGGGTATTCCATGTAATCGTGCTACTTCCCTCATATAGATATCAGCAACATTATCTGATTTGTGAGTAGTCTTCAATGGAATGAAATGGGAAGATTTAGTAAGCTTGTCCACCACTACCATGATTGCATCATGCTTCTTGCTTGTTCTGGGAAATCCTATGATGAAGTCCATTGTCACCACTTCCCATTTCCACTCAGGAATGGGTAATGGTTGTAGTAAACCAGCTGGGTGTCTATGCTCAGCCTTTACCTTTTGACATTCCAAGCATTTAGCTATGTATCCAACAATATCCCTCTTCATGTCGGGCCAATAATATTGGCTCTTGACTGTTGAAACTATTTTCTGATATCTTGGGTGTCCTACATAAGGCACATTATGCATCTCTTTTAAAATTGCACTCCTCAATTCCAGAGAATTGGGTACATAGACTCTGTTTCTGTACTGAAGGATTCCATCAATTCCCAATTCATAATCCTCAACCTTCTGATGCATTTTACCTTGCTGCAATTTTGTTACCAATTCCATGTACTGCAAATCTGAATTTGCAGCTTCAAAAACTTTCCCTTTAAGATCCATATAATACATCCTAATGGTTGTAACATGTAGTTCATGCACTCTCTTGTTGAGTGAATCAGCCACTTTTTTCTCCTTTCCTTTGATGTGCTTGATATCAAAGTCATACTCACAGAGGAATTCCAACCATCTACTCTACCTAGAATTCAAAGTAGGTTGATCAAACAAATATTTTAGACTGTTATGGTCTGTCCTTAGCTCAAACCTATTTCCCATGAGGCAGTGCCTCCACTTCTTCAAGGCGTGCACTATGGATGTCAATTCCAAATCATGAGTGGCATAGAGCCCTTCATGCTCTTTCAACTTCCTTGATTCATAACATACAACAAACCCATTTTGATTGAGGACTCCACCCAATCCTTCTTTACATGCATCATGTGCATACAATGAAGGCTTCATTAAGATCTGTGATCTTTATAATTGGAGCATTGGTTAACAACTGCTTCAATTGTTGGAAACTCTTTTCACATTCTTCTGTCCATTGAAATTTCTTCCCCTTCCTTTGAAAGGAAGTGATGGAGTGAGATATTCTCAAAAACCATGCATTGAACCTTCTGTAGTAACCAGCTAGACCCATGAAGGAACTGACTTATGTCACATTCTTATGTGCTTCCCACCCTTTAATGGCCTCAATATTTTCAGGGTCCACTACTATCCCTTCTTCAGATATGATATGTCCTAAATAGTGAATTTTGTTTTGATAAAATGAGCACTTGCTCAATTTGGCATACAACTGATGTTCTCTTAGCACTTGCATCATTATCCTCAAATGATGCTCATGATCTTATTTCGACTTGGAATATACAAGGATGTCATCCAGAAAAAATCATGAAAAACTTGTCTAAATATTCCCAGAAAACACCATTCATTAATCACATGAAAACATCTGGTGCATTTGACAACCCAAATGGCACCACTATGAACTCATAATGACCATACCTTTCCCTGAAGATGGTCTTCCTGATATCTTCCTCCTTGATCCTTACCTGATGGTATCCTGACTTGAGATCCAGCTTTGAAGATATCTTTGTATCCTACAATTGATCAAAGATGTCATCAATCCTTGGCAGAGGATACTTGTTCTTTATAGTTACTTTATTCAACTGTCTGAATTCGATGCACAATCTCAATGTCCCATATTTCTTTTTCACGAACAAGACTAGGGCACCACAAGGTGACACACTTGGGTGTATATACCCCTTCTTTATAATTTCTTCAAGCTGCATTTGCAAATCCTTCATCTTTGGTGTACACATTCTATAAGGATTCTTTGACAATGGAGCTACTCTAGGCATCAAATTAATAGAGAAATAAATATCTCTCTTTGGAGGTAGTCCTGGTACCTCCTTGAACACATCTTCAAAATCTTCTAGGACTGCATTATCTTCCAATTTTGGCACCTTATCCTTAGATGCTTCCTCCATATGGGCTGCAAATATTTGACAGCCTTTCTTGTAGCACTTCTTCAGTTGTATTTCTAAAATTTCCCGAACAATAACTGCCCTAGGAATTCCTTGGACTATTTTCCGATTTCCCTCCTCATCCAGGAAAGTAAATGCCTTGTTACGACAATCTAGTATGGCATGGTGTTGGTCCAACCAATCCATACCAATCAGATAGTCATATGATCCCAAAGGCAAGATGTTCAAATCTACCTTGGTACTCAGTCCATTCATTCCCACTGGAAATGATTTAACCAACTCAACAACCTTTCGCTTGGCTCTTGTAGCCAGCTGCACTAGCCAAGATTTCACATGCTTGATTCTTGGAAATTGCAACCTTTCCACTACCTTGGGATCTATATAACTATGACTATCCCCCGAATCAATTAAAATAGTAAAGGCATGGCTATTTATCATACCTTCAACTTCAATCATGTGTGATTGAAACTCATATTTCTTGTTGTCCAGGGCTGCATAGATCCTTGGTATTCTACTGCCCATGTCCTCCATTGTTTCTGCTTGATGAACATTGCGGACAACTCTCACATTGTCACTTTTGTGAGGGCAATCTCTATACTTGTGATCCCCTTTACAACCCCAACATTGCATAGGTGGTTGTCTTGGCCTTTGTCCACCTACTTTAGCCATTCTAGGTTCTCTAAACACTGGTTGTCTTTGAGGATTATTCCTGAAAAAGGGTAGCTTGTTCCCCTTCTGCCTCTGCTCCCTCTTAAACTTATTCTTGTCTTCCCAAGATCTTTGGAAGGTAGGCTTTCCTTTATGCTGATCATATAAGCATGTCACTCTCCTTATGGTTTCTTCCATAGTTTTAGGATCATCATATTGGATCTTGTCACTAAGGAAATCTGGCAGTCCACTCAAATATCTTTGGATTTTGACAGTCTCATCTTTGATGAAAAGGACATACTTCAACAACTCTAGGAATCTTCTTTCATATTCATCTATAGTCATTCTACCCAATTTGAGTTCAACGAACTCTTTCATCTTTATGTCATAGTATCTCTTAGTTAAGTATTTATTTTCAAAGTGTTTATTGAATTCCCTCTAGGTAACATTCTTCTCTTGATATGTTGTACTTGCACAAGCTGGTCCCACCACATGGATGTTTTTCCTTTTAGTTGATACATTGAAATTCTTCCTTCTGCAAGAGAGTAGTAATTATGCAGTTGGAAATATTTTCTCATGCCAAGAAGCCATGTCTCAACATCTTCCTCCTTCTGGTGCTCTCCATCAATCGTAGGAGGTTTAATCTTGTTCATTTCACCCTTCAGTTCATCCACTCCAGATCTCCTATGCTTTCTAGTAAGAGATGGTCTTGAACTATTGTGTGCCCTCCTCTTGGAGTGCCCTTGGAAGTGATGATGGTGTCTTCCAACACTCCTTGATTTTCTCTTCTCATCAGGGGACCTGTGACTTCCTGATTTACTGGAGTCACTATCCTTATCCAATTTATTTTCTATTCTTTCCAGGCTCTGCAACAACTTTATGTTAAATTATCCCTATTGTTCCCTGGCTTTCATGAGCTTTTTGTTATCTGCTCGATGAGTCTGGACATCTTTCTGCAAATTTTCAATGATTTTCATCATGTTTCCTTCCTTATCTGTCTCTTCTTCATGCCCATTGGAGTTCGATCTTTCAACTCCTATATGGACATTCATTCCTCTAAATTCATTTTGTGAACTACAAGCACCCTGTGCCTTCCCCATTTCTCTTCATTATGCGACAATTCGGTTCGGTTCTGACAATCGTTAACTCTACAAGATGTGCATCCAACTGAGTTTTTTCAGGCTGTCAAACTTTAACAATTTTCCAGAATAAACCAATATGATTCAATAAAACAATATTAGATTATATTTTCTACAGGTCTTGGTCGGTCAAGAACCCCTCTGCTTCAATCTCTAAACCTCGTTCTATTCTGCCAAAAATTTCAGGCGCTAGCCCCTTTTCTTCAGTCCTTGGTTCACATGTGACCACAACTGTGACCCAACGCTTACGATTTGGGCACTTATTTGGAGCTCTGAAACTTCAAGCTCTGGGGTTCAGAGTTTTCCCTTTTTCCGCATGTCCCAACATCATCGAACAATGAATTGTAGAATGCACAAAGAACGACGAATCTACGGTCCACCTTCCTTCATGCACCACTTCTTCTGGAGTGTCAAGTCTCCAGACTTCACGATTTGGTGCCACGCGTCCACTGGGGCCCACGGTTTCTATGCTCGAATTAATAAATGTTGAAAACATCACATCAACTTTAGTACTTTTCAAATTGCGGGGACATGGGTTGGTGGTTTTGGAGTAACCTGTCGATCGTTCCACAATTGTCCCCACGCTGACATGTACCCCTTCTGGAAAACCATGGTTTGGATTACAGGACCACCTTGTAGATTATCTGTCGTGCAACTTAAATCCCCACAATGCCTCATGTCCCTCGATCTTGATATATCATGACCAAAGTTAATGTGGGCACGATCCAACTAAATCTTTAGTCACACTTAACTACCTTGTTCCACCACCAGGAGAGCCACTCAGCAGGACACACAAAGCTGATATGTGGTCCAATCAAGTGGGTGACATATGTCATGTTCTACAACATTTCCATCTTACCAAGGTTCTTAACTCACTGACATATGGCACACATGCCATGTGTCCCCATCATCCCTAGTGATGTCAGCAGGCCCCGTCACTATGGGACCTCGAGCTTCGAGAGATTTCACCTTCGCACACCCCATTTCTCCCAAATGTTGAACTCCCAAAGAAGATGATCTTCTGACACACGTCTCTTGTGACAAAAGATATGGATTAACTTGGGAATTTGGGACTTTGGGAGTTTTCACATCAACACACTCCATTTCTCCCGGATTTTGTATTCCCGAACAAGCTAACTTGTCGACACGTGTTCCTTGCTTGGATCAACGGACAAGAAATACATGAAGTTCGCTCTGTCTTCTCTACACGTGACCAAGATTTGTGACCTCAGCTTAATATTTGGGTGCTTATCTCACTTTGCAATATTTCTAGTCATTCTTTAAGGAACTGTGAAGATCAATGGCCAGGAGTAATTGCGAGAACTCAACTTGCTCACGCTTTAATTTCCTTCCCAATCTCTGTAATGCAAAGATGCTCGCCCGTAGTGGAATTGATATCCACCGTTCATATGTTGATCTAGCAAGATCAATGATCCCGAGGGATTACAGAGTCTCAACTTACTCTCGCATTAATTTCCTTCCCCATCTCCGCAATCACTCCCAATCGTCAATCTCCCCTTAATGAGATCTAACGGTCATGAATTAATCTTCGCTCGATCTGACGGCTCAACTTCAAACCTCGTGGTTCCAAAACCCCGGTTACTGTAGTCTCTTTTCTCTGCTATCTTTCTTGAACCGCTATACCTCTTGATCTTATAAACATGACCAAGGTGTTCTCTTGGCACTCTGGAATTCTCTGAATTCAAATTTTGATCCTCTCAACAATAATTTGCTCTAATATTTTAATTCCATAACCACTCATATGGCCTAATTCAGGCTCAGTGTCGAAAGTTGGGGTCTGAACTTCAATTTTGTCCATTTCGACAACAATTCTTTTTTGAAACTTTTTCTTCGGCTTCCACTAACATGGCCCATCCATTAGAAATGCATGTAATATATATGAACTCCGGGATGAATAATTAACCTGCTATCAGAACTTAGCAGTCAGTGGGTTGTGTTACATGGCCCAGCCTGGGTGGTCAGGGCTGCCACAAAATGGTATCAGAGATAAGAGAGATGTCCAACAAGTGGCATTTCATGACCTGTTGGTGGCTGGGGACATTACAAAATGGTATCAGAGCTAAGAGAGATGTCTAAGACGTGGCATTGCCTAGCCTGTTGGTGGATGGGGATGTTACAAAATGGTATCAGAGCCATGGTTTCAACACTGATCCTGAATGGGCCATGTTAGTGGAAGCTGAATAAAAAGTTTTAGAAAATAATTTTTGTCGAAAGTTGGGTTGTGAACTTCAATTTTGTCCATTTCGACAACAATTATTTTCTGAAACTTTTGCTTCAGCTTCCACTAACATGGCCCATCCAGGCTCAGTGTTTAAACCATGACTTTGATACCATTTTGTAACATCCCCATCCACCAACAAGTCAGGCAACACCACTTCTTTGACATCTCTCTTAGCTCTTATACCATTTTGCAATGTCCCCGTCTACCAACAAGTCGGGCAACGCCACTTCCTGGACATCTCTCTTAGCTATGATACCATTTTTTGGAAGCCTCGACCACCCAGGTCGGGCCATGTAACACCACCCACAGACTACTAAGCTCTGATAGCAGGTTAATTGTTAATCCCAGAGTACATATATATTACATGCATTTCTAATGAAATAAAAAGGCAATAAAATATACTACTACCATACTAACTCATGCGAAATTTACCGTAAATCATACATGCAATGAAAACACATGATAACATTGTAAGAATCACATACATGCACAACAAACATCATTAAACAAAGAATTGATACTTATCTTTGGATTGTGAAGACCACCAACTATGTGCATACCTTCCACGAACCTCCCAGCCTTAGACCACACTACTCATCACTCTCATCAGTGAGTGACCACTGAGCTGGGACTAAACTCCACTGGGTTATGGATTCGTGGGCTTAGCAAGGAAAATAGGAATGTCGCACAGTTCAATTGGAAGGATTCTCTTAGGAGCCACTTACGACCACTACTCATAGACTCGCATTCCCCACATGCCTGTCCCACCCCAGGAGTATACATATTCATTGTCACACAGTTCATCTTTTTCTCCACCTCCCTTCTGGGGATTCAGCAACAGGCCAGATAGGAACTCTCAGAGCTATGTAGATGTTACTAGACTTCCTACAGGAGAATTCACTTCCTCAACACAAACTCTCACCTGGAGAGAGTTGCTCACATGCCTGACAACCTACCTCTTCAATCTATGGGCCTAAAAACTCATCTTTGCAAACCACAGGCCTGACAACCTGCTTCTTCTATCCATATCCTAAGACAAATGGGAAATGGCGGAGGAAACCCCAAAACTCAGGTAAGGCAGAGTAAAGCTTAGAAAAATACCAATGCGTGTAAGTTACAAAGGTTCACGATGGCCACAGGTTCAACAATGGAGAAAATGGTTGGTTGTGTGCTTACTCGATGCGTGAGTGAAGTTGTCAGGATAAAGGTGGTTGACTGGTCATAGAATGGAGAAAATGGTTAGAGCGTGATATCCCACTATGTGTTCACCCACCTCCATGAGTCCCCCCGAAACAACAAGAATTCCCACTTAAAACTGCATGTGCATGCACTGACACACGTCTCTCATGAAGCATGTTCCTTTCCATTTGGAAGTCATTCCCTCTTCCCAAAGGAAATTAGGATATAATCATATCCTTCTATCAAAATTTAGAATAATAATAAATTATTCTTGGACTTAAGCTCGTAAACTTAGTCCCAATTTCCAGCCTCTCAACCCCCTCTCACTTACCCAACCTAGTGGAGCTTAGTCCTCCATACTCTTTCTTCGTGGTTGGTCTATACGCAACAATGTTGATATATTAATAATATGAATATTTACATGTGCAAAACAGGATCCTGGACTTTAACACCTAGGCTCACTGACCTAATAAACACTTAAGCCTATCATCTTATAATTGCTTGGCTCACCAGCCTACAAAATATGTTACAATTCATAAATACAACTGGGGCTCGTCCTTGGGGATATTACAGGAACCATTTATCGAGACTGCAAATAAAGTTGAGTTAATACAATTGAGGATGTAGGACATGAAGGAGTGTCCAAAACCTATCTGAAGGAGGATCAATCTGATGTACAACCAACTTACACATTCGAAGGATTTTGAAAGGTCCACTTTTAGAGTGACAACCTTGAGTTTCCTAGTGTGAATAGAGTGGAGGAATTCCTTAGCAAGACCTATGACATCATGGATCTGATGCCCTATGAGAAAATTGAATTCTTCCAAGGATATGTTTTTAGCGAGAATATCCTTCAATTGATAGGATATCATATTTGAGATGATTTTGTAGATACTTTTGCACAATGAAATGGACCTGAATTGGTCTAAAGAGTGAGGATTGTCATATTTTTGGATTAATGCTATAAAGGTAGAATTAAATGCAGCCAAAACTTGACCTGACGATCTGGATTGTCCCACCATTCCTAGAAGGTCATCCCTAGGAAAATCAAAACATCCAAGAAAAAAATCCACCATAGATCATTCATTCCTAGGATTTTGTATTTTTGGAAACATTGCAACATTCTTGTTAACTCTTATTTTATTACTCCGACCATAAGGTTGTAATTATATTTATGGTTTATGAAACCGGGGAAGAGACCAACAACTTGTAAGATAGAATCTATGGTTTCTCAATGATGTTATTGAAAGAGATTATTTAAATCATTCATGCCCACCTCTGCAATTTCCTCAAAAGATGTAGCATTTGAACCATCACAATTGTCAATGGCCCAGATAGTGTATATGGTTTTGCGTCTATTCACAAATTTTTGGAAAATTTTGGTATTTTCATCCCCAACCTGAAGCCAGAGAGCCCTACTTTTTATTCTGCACACCTTTTGCTTGTTTAGAAGAATTTTCCTTCGATCCTTCTCGAGAGTTTTTATTTCTTCTTTTATTTGATCAGTGAATGGCTCTTGTTCTTCCTTCTCTCCCTATATTTTTATTTGATTCAATGTCCTAGAGTTCCTTATCCTCCTTCTTCCTCCTTTCCTTATTCCAAATTATTGCATATTCCTTGTCCCTTTTTAAAGTTTCAAGGAACTAAAGAGAAGGGGACCTTGGGAGGGAAGAATTGAAGGGAAACCATGCGGATCTTATGGCTTCAATAAAGGACACATCCTCCAACCAACTTCGATTTAATTTAAAAGCAATAAGGGGATTCTTTTGGTAGGTAACTAGATCAAGAATAATTGGACTATGATCCAAGTCCCGACCAGATCAGACCCACTGGCGGACTCACAAATTTTCTACGAGGAAGGAATATGAAAGAAGGAATCGATCAAGACACTTTAGAACTCGAGCATCCCAAGTGTGCATACTTCTCTAGGTTGGGGAGTATCGGGCCAATTGTATGTATATAAGTACGAATGCCTCTATATTTTGAATAAAAAACTCTACAAGGGGATCCAAATTTGTTGTTGGCCCCCATATTTCACATGTGCCCAGGGTGAATTTTAAGTTCCCACCTATAAACACAAAACCATACTTGATGAAGGAGAGATTTAAATTATATTCCCAAAATACTTTCCTGTTGGAATAGGGACCATATATGTTAAGGTAGATAAAATTCATATTGATATCACTTGAGAAGAAAATGATTCCCATCCCCCCTTTGGATGGCCCAAGAGTTTTGAAAGTTTAGTTCAAAGAGATTCCAGACCATTAGAATTCCACCCAAGTTGCCTATGGGATTTGACCCCAAGAAATCCCATCCAGGTAGAGCTAAGGATATGGTTTTTGTATATTTATCACCATCCATCATAGTTTCTTGTAGCACCAGAATATAAGGTTGATGTATCTCAACAGGCCTCTTAATGGCCAATTTCTAGGAGGGGTTGGCCAACCCCCAACAATTTAAGGATATAATGATCATGAAGGGGGAGTGCTAGGGGTTGATGCTCTAACGGATCAAAAGAGACATTTTTAATTACTAGAAAAAAATTCCAATGAAGCATGTTAATGTTCTATAGAGAGAAAATACTTTTGGCCTCTATGAGCAATTTTTTCCTTTCTCCTCGTAGGATCCAAGTCCTCCTTCTATTCCCAATTTCGAGGGGTTAGGACAGCAAGACCGAGAACAAATATTTTGTTCTGGGGGAGAGGAAAGGAAAGAAATAGAGGGTAGGGGAGGGAAATCTTGAGGGATTAGAGAAGGAGGGGGAAGGAGTGGAAAGTTTTCTCCAAGGTCAATATCAATTTGTTTTGCAAGTGGAATGGGGGGTGTGGGCTAAGGCCCTATGGGATCAGACAGGATAAAGAGGAAATCTATACGAGGGACGTGCTATGATTTAGAGATGTTATCCTCAAAATATATGAAACCCAAATCCACATCAATTTAGGGATCAAAGGAGGGGGGAAATGGAATGGAATTACCTGTCATATCCACAAAACAAGTTGGAGAAGACAATGACTTGGTCCCTTCCAAAGAGGCCTAAATATCTTTATCTTTTTCTTCAGTTGTGGGATCCAAAGACAGGACTCAGACTAGAGAACTTGGAGGGCAGTCACAGTGCAACTCCTTTTGATCCTTCCAAACCCAGATTCGATTATTTTCATTCCTAGAGAATTCCTTGGCTAGATTCCCATAATGATGGAACTTCCCACACTAAAACATAATTCCTTCATAGCCTGAGTCCTAACGGTATACCTCGAACCTTATTTGAATTTTCATAGAGTTTTATATACCTCCAAACAACTTTAGTCCTACCAAAATACATGTTATACGCATGTAGGCTATAGACTGATATGAGAGATCAACTTTGTAGAAAAAACCTAATGCATTTCTAATTCCTTGAAAACATCTTCGGACCATAAGAGAATGGTAACCCTGGAAAGAAGACCCAGACTAGGGTCACTTCTAATATCTCTAATTTTGCATCAAAATACACACTCAAATTCTTTAAGATAAGATCCTAAGCTCCCCAATTCCATTGGGAATTTAGAACGATGTCCGCATCCAAGCCATTTCTCAAGATCCACCCTATCGAGCCTTTGGATAGAACCAAGATTTTCAGTTCATATCCCACCATAGACCCAAAATTTTGGGAATTCCATTTTTTCAATGTATCTGGCGACATACTCCTGCTTGTAACCTGACCCACCATATCCATGGATTACATATTCACTATCTCATGCAGCTTGACATTTTATCCCAAAACTAAGTGGGTGGATATATCCTTTTTCTTTACACATATCTTATCGATCTTTTATTCTTCCATGATTTTAGATATGGGTTTGCCTATAGGAGATAAATATTTCTATATACAACCACTCATTAGTTCATCAGATAGGAAATTTGAAATAAAAACCTTTGATGGAAAATATACCAAGGGTGACAAATAAAGATGCTCGAGATGATTCTGTTTATCCAAAGGACAATATCCCTCATCATTTTTGGAAGAACCCCGCATAGAACTATGAAAAATATATTGAACGGGATTTTTAGGCACAGGGAGAGATTTACCTTCCTGAGGAAAAGAGCCCAGGGAATTATGAGTCGAGGTGGAAATTGTCTTGTCCTTGAAGAGAGAATACTCTCCAACATATTTAAATATATCTAGAGTTTTCTCATGTGCAACTAGAAACTATGCATGAGAGAACCCCTGATGGAGGGTCCCTAATGGAGGGTCACTGATGGAAGAGAGGTCCAAATAACCTTGACCTCAAATGGGTCTTCAGAATAGTCGACTTGCTCTTCTTCCATGTGGATGTTGATTCAGATGTAAGGTTCATGCATAGCTCATTATTTATGCTCCTTCTATTAACTTTTCAAAAATCAAATATACCATTATGCATATTTCATTAATTGTGTTCATTATGATAAAAAAAATTATAAAAATAAAAAAAATATTAAGAGTCACATTGGAATTTCTTATTATCCCCCTCTTATTTTGTATCATCCTCATCTTTTGGGGCTGATGTTGATCTTTCATAAAAATCATAGTTTCACTTTTACAATCACATCCAATTATTGTTCAATACATAAACATTATATTACTCCTTATACCACTATGTAGCCTTCCCTCAATGCTATTTGTGATAACTTTTCAAAAATCAAATCTTGTGAAAATTCCAAATTTTAAATTCTGTCTTCTAATTCCTTATTATCGTCCCTCATATTCTCTATATCTACACCATGTTTTTCAAAGCCTTTTTGTTGATTCTTCATAAACATTAGAGCTTCACTTATACAATCACACCCACTTATTATTAAATCGTTAAACATTATATTGTTCTTTATCCCACTATGAACCCTTCATCCTTCATTAGCTCTTCTCCATATGAGTCTAGGTAAGTGTACACTATCACAATACACAAATAAAATAATTCACAATAGATGCCACTCCATATGTGTACCTTATGTAAGTATACACTATCACATTACACAACAACCCAAATTTCTTATAATAGACACACTAATGCAATTTCCATAATAGACATAATAGATACACTATAACTGAGTTTTTCTATTTAAAATGGCATGCATGGACTTGATTGCAAAGAACAATTACAAAGTGTGAATTTATTTATCGAAATTAATTTAGAAACAAATTGTTTTTTTTCCATGACAAATGTTTCATTTATAACTCAAAAATTAGTTAAATCTTAAACACATTTAATACAAGGCTTTAAGGAACTAAGGATGAGACATGTTCCCTCCTTTTACCTTGTATGCTAGAGGAGTTTTCTTTGTCTTCCTGCACACTTTTAGTTACCCATAATACCAATATAGCTCCATAGATGTCTTCTATGGTTCAATAGATTTCCATTGACTACTCATGTGTCCAAAACTGATTTCTAAGTACGGAGTTATGACCTTTGAAAGTAAACTGGCACTAAAATTTTACCTTTCATTGTTTAGCTTGTAACTTTCTCATACAAGTTTTGTTCCACAAAAAAATAGCTTGCTTGAAATATCTTCAATATATTTGATTTAATATACAAAAACTCTATGCGGTGCCTACGACACTTACGATCTAAAACATTAGATCTCTTAAAAGCATTGTTTAGGGCCTAAAAATGCCCTGCAATTTTATGACTTGCAAAACACTAAAAATTTCTAAGAAATTAGTTGATTTATGTTTCCTTGGTGACTGATCTGGCGTTGTGGGTCCATATGGAACCCCAATATGAATCCATGTCAGCCTCCTGACCCATATGGCCCTGCCTCATCAACCTTCAAGACCTTGTCACTCTTCTGTCTCTTCTTTCTTCATTTTTTTTTACCTTATTTACCTTTATCTCTCGGGCCCCACTGTACCCAGATGTACACCTAGTACATTTTATGACCATGGATGGGACAAGGGTCCCACCTTCACTATCAAGTATCTATGTGACACCCTTCAATTGGTCACGGGTATGGGTGGATCGTATCTCACTCCCTTTTCCTTGGGCACACACAACTTACCCGCCCCTTCAATCAGACGACCGAGATCTAAGGAAGATCAACGACTCATGTTGATTTCAGGGGTTAAAATGCATATAAAATATCAACATACTTTCCTTAGATACCAATAAACCATCAATATAACACATGGAATATATAAAACCATTTTGGAGGATGTTTTTAATTCTCAAACCCACTTTTAAACTTCTCGATACTACTTACCATATCGAGCTCCCCACCTCCTCTGTTGTGGAAACCACATCACTTGTTGGGCCTACCATTGTGCACTGAAACCCCAAACTTGCCACTGTGGATTTACACTGTGAACCTACCATATTGGCATTCCATTTCATCACTACCACGTCACCATCCACATGTCTAACACATCATGATGACATCAACGTACAGAAAAATACGTAAATTTTCCCAAATTTCAAAATTTTCCAGAATTGCATAGTTTTCCAATTTTTTCACAAAGGCCTCCATGGAAGCTGTGAATTTAAGATTCTAGTGGATAAATTTTTCCTTGTTCATGTCATTTCTACTATTTCACCCGTAATTTGACACTCCCACTTCAAATTTTCCATGCATTCCACTACATAAATTGGGGCTTCTACCTAATTTCACCTAATTTCATCATTGTTGCTCTTCAACTTCCAAAATTTGGTAGATTATAGGCTTAAAAATGCCCCAATAGAGCTTGAAATTGGAGATTTTAATCCCTGAATACAATTCTCCCAAAATTGTTTTCAAATTCCCAAGCTTTACCTAGAACATTTTTTCAAGCAAGTTGCAAACATTCTCTGAGATTAATTTCTACAATTTCATCTTCTTCATGCTGACAAATGGTCCTTGCGGGATCAATATTGAACCTATGGCTCTGATACCACAATGTAATGTCCCCACCCACCTATTTTGAGCCATGCAACACAAAACCTGACTTTTGTCACAATTGAAAATTCAAATTTCTTTGAATTCTGCCCATTATGGCTCTTGTACCATTTAATTATTGAATTCCCTACTTATGAACACAATTATGCAATTTAACAACATATAATACATGAATAAATATACATTCAATTATAGAATAATATAATTAAAGACACACTAAGCATCAGAAACACATAAAATACACTTATATTTTAATTAAATCACCAACTGACTGCAGAACTCGGATGTTCTTGCCAGTCATAGACTGTATTGTTCATGCACTTTCAACAATATGTCACCCCCAAGCTGGTGCTATGATCCAAACTAATGCATGACCAACAACATAATAAAGTGTAAGATTAGGTTCCAACTCTAGCAACAGTTCCCAACTCACAACTTCTCATTCCACATAGCTTGTCCCACCCCAGGAAGTGTACCCCTTCTCTGCTCAATAGTCCTTTGGCTATCCCAATTACCTTCCATGAATTTAGTAATAGGCCAGCTAGGAAGTTTCAAATATCTATGGCACCTGGAAAACAAGGTTGCTCAAAGAGTTCAACACTCACCAACCCAACACACAGAAAAACTATCCCTGACAATTCTCTCACCCAAGGAGAATGCTTCATAGGTCTGACAACATGTTTCTTCAGCCCAAAATATCAAGGATTTATAGTTTAACATTTATCTTCCTATATCCCTCCACAAAGGTACATACAATGGAGTGATAGAGTGAATGATTGAAGAAAAATGGTAGAATTACACTAATTCCCAACAATATATTTGCATTCTCTTAACTTGACACTTGTCACCTTATGAAATATCTTTTACCCCACTTAGTGACTCGTTCCCAACCTTTAGGAACATAGGATAAAATAACATCAGATTCCTTTTGAGTTTAGGAATAACATTATAATATTTGGCTTAATCCCCCTTGACTTAGCCCCTCTTCCTAGACCCTTAGCCCCCTTTCACTCTTGTGGAGTCCTAGTCCCCCATACCCTTTTTTATGACTTGGTCTAAAACAATGATGCATTTTTTTAATATTATTGAGTGTGATTTCATATTACAATTATTAGGCTTGCTAGCCTTTCAACTCATACACTCTTTTGCCTAAATCACATAGGAACTCTAGCCCCAAAACATATATACAAAGGCACTCTGACCCATAATATCCTAACTCACTAGCCTATAAGCATATGTAAATTTACAATTGGGGTTCAACATAGGGGTATTTCATTCCCCTCCCATTATTTATGCACTACATTCGATGCATTATATACACATGTACAAGAAAAAGTATTCAAAAATCACCAAAATAGATGTGGGTACTCCTACCACATGGAATCCTCTTGCTCCCACATTGCATATTCAAGACCATAACATGTCCAATGTACCTTTACCAACCCTAATGCTTGATTCCTATGTAGCTTGAATTTCCTGTCCAATATGCACACCAGTTGAACTCAGAAGTTTCCTTCTTGTTGCAACTGAATTAGATTCCAATCAATTCCATGATTAGCATCAGACACATACTTTTTAAGAAAAGACACATGAAACACATTATGAATGCACATGGATGTAGGTAGTGCAAGCATGTATGCAACAGGACCAATCCTCTCTAGGATTTCGAATGGTCCACAATATCTTGCTACTAGTTTTGAACATTTCCCCAACTTCAAGGATCTTCTCTTGGATTTTACTTTTAATAACACATGGTCACACACTTTAAAATATCTATGGGCTCTACCATTATCATAATAAATTTTATTCCTATTATGTGCAGCCTTTAAATTCTACTTTATGTTCACCATCCGCTCTTCCATTTCTCTAAGCAGTTATGTCCCAATCACTACTATGTCTGTCGGGTTGTCCCAACTAACTAGCATGTTTCACTTTCTACCATATAATGATTCAAATGGGATCATCTTTAAATATTCTTGACACCCATTATTATAAGAAAACTCAGATAATTGTAAATAATTTTCCCATTTTTATGGTTTATCCATCACATACATCCTTATCATGTCTTCAAGCACCTGATTGATCCTCTCATTTTTCCCATCTGATTCTAGGTGATATGTTGTGCTAAAATTCAAATTCGTCCCAAATCCCTTAAATAATCCTTTCTGTAAGTTTGATGTGAACTTGGGATCTTTGTCAGAGACATTTTCCTTAGAAACACCATGTAGCCTGGTGATCCAGGGGATCAAATTTTGCTCAAAATTCAAAGTGTTCGGAATCGCTTCAAATCGAATGGGTACATAATCCACATTGTGATGAACCCAACGCAACTCATTTGGGTTTAAACAGATGTCAGATGAGTGAGATATCGCATTCTGTTCAAAGCGTCAAACAAGCAAAAAAATGTGCTGACTATACAATCTGTACAGATGCTGACGTGGCAGGGTCGTACGCTGACGTGGCAGTTGTGTGGATGAATCATTTCTTGAAATGTGGCATTGTGGCAAATGGATTGGTGACATGTGGCCCAAACAAGGGTTGTCACATGTCACCCAGGCATTGGTTAAAATTTGTGTAGTTAGCAAGACTCGACCCCGCAACCTCCGGGTAGGGGAAGAGCCTTGGGAAGGGTCGCCCAACCGGTGTACCCACCGTTGTTTCTTATTATATATATGGTATTCAATTTATTTGAATTGCAATATGTTTTGATTTTGGCATGGACAGGGCTGGGGCTAAGCCCCATCCCTCATCCATATATGTATACCATATGACTACACGTGCATGTAGTTCAAACGGATCCCACAACACATATGACCAGTGGTCTATACATTGTGCGGAAGTTTAATTACCAACGGTTTTAAAACTGCACCGACACTTGTCGCTCTACCATTTGACTTGGGAGTTGGCCCCTTTTGTGTGTGCGCGCGGTCATATGGTAAGCCACACGCCCAATGGCTTGGTGGTTAGGGGCTAGCACACCCTAACCATCCTATAGTTCGCATGATTTTGTGATTGCGCCCAGTGTTAGTTTTTAGCAAAGAAATGAGTGTGGGTGCTAGGTTGGACACACAGAGGTGCAAATTGTCGATCCAGAGACAACAAGTTTGAAGGGGAACTTCCAGGAAGCCTATCTTCTTCAATTTTTGGCCAAATCAGGTGCCGAAAAAGCCCAGCTAGGGGTT
>ML815176.1:223109-235862 GCA_009831015.1 Picea engelmannii | reverse complement strand
TATATATATATATATGGTCAAGATATAACCTCCTCCATTAAAATTTCATGTCTAGTGGCCTATGTTGGCCCATAACAAGATTTTATGCAACTCGAGCATCTTTGACGATCTGATGAAAACCTAGTTTGTCCTTATGCACTCTCTTGGATGGACTCCGTTGAAAGGCTTGAAGGACCAAACCCTCTCCCAACATCACTTATAGGTAGCTCATAAATGGAGAATGCTTTAAAATTGTTGTGTTTCACCAAGCTCTAATTCAAGGTGGATATGGATTCTTATGTCTAGCCAATGCTCTCTCCAATGGGAGGATGTTGAGCAAGTGGGTTAGGCCCTCTCCTAGGAGGATGAAAAACTAGCACCATGTCACACCCCACCCCTGGAATTTTCCAATTTCAAAGTAGTTGACAAGGATACCTAACATAATCTATGTCCATAATTTCCTGAGGAAATATAGAGGCACCTCCCTATTATTGGTGGTGGGGGGTTTGTCAAAAACCACAAACCACATATCCATTCAATTATTTAAAAATGGTTGGTAGGTGTACCAGTTAATACAAATGCATCTCTTTGTGACTGGTGGTTGTAATTTGGTTCTATGCTTAATGAAAAATTTCATCAACTATTGTTTGGTAATGTTTATGTCTCTGACTTGGTTTTGATCTATCCCAGATCTGTAAAATTCAAACATTCTATCCCTATAATCAAAATTATTACTTAGTTGGACTTGGGAACTTGTAATGAAATATATTTTGGTGTCTAGGTAATTGGCTAGTGACGATCATGAGAGCTCTCTGGTACTCTGTAAGTCTTGAACGATAGTTCTAAGAGACCTCAACCCTTCATCAATTTCCATGTTTATATTTGTTGGTTGTGGGTTGGGGTTTGGTGTTCCTTCCTGTGGTGGTGTCGGGTTTGGGTTTTCTCTAGAACCCATGTTAATTATGTTTGTTGTGATTTAATAAAGGAAAATATAGTTTAGGTTTTCTTTCTATACATTTAAACAAATTAGGAAATCATAAAAAAATAATAAGTTGCATCCAGATAAATACTTGGAATTAGTTGGAGACGATGCCAAGAGATTATGAACACCACATCAATATAATCCAATAATAAAATCATTCAATAGCTCTTCAAAATGCTTGGTACAGTCAGTCTATTAGTGAAATAGACCAGCCGACACCCTATTCCATATTTTAATCAGAGGAACATGCACATAATCCTAAAGAACATATGTGTTCCTAGGAATGCATGTGCATTCCTAAGAATGTGCACACTTTCTTTCTAAGGGTTTGACACGGCCTCCTCCATGGCAAGTTGAGATGTCGATCTTATCACATCAATGACACATGCTTTTTCTACACATTCCTGCATGAGTGCGCTTATGATCACCCCATTGCCACTTTTTTTTCCATCAACTTCTTGCGAACAACCATATAAAATAAAATAAAATTTTGAAACGACATATTTTTCATTTTAATGAAACTAATTATAAAACACTTTAACAAATACCTATATAGTATGAGAATCACCTCATTTTCTTTCCACTTAAACATATCACCATACAAAAATATACATATTAAAATATACAACCTCTGTGTCATTAACGTTCATTAATTTGAGTATGCCTTCTAATCATTATTAAACATTCTATAAATCTTTTAGATAGGAAAACATTGTACAATGACAAACCAAGATGTTCTTATAAATTGTGTATGGAATGAATGGCAAGTTTAAAGAATGAATTGCAATATAAAATTCTAATGTATAATTTAATTCAAGGTTTATAATAATTTTTCAAAAATTAAATTTTATATAAAGATGAAACATTAAGTATTATCTTATAATTATCTTATAATTAAATATATCACTATGCATCTTCCATTAGTTGTTCTCCCTATAATAACTAAAAAAATATTATAAATAAAAAAACAAAATATAAAGTTTCCAAAATAAAATATTATAAAACAAAAACAAAATATGAAGTGTAAACTTGGAATTTCTTATTATTCTCACTTTACATTGTATCTCCCTCATCTTTGGAGACGATCTTGATCTTTCATAAGCATCATAGTTTCACATCTACAATCACACCCAATTATTATTTAAGACTTAAACATTACATTACTATTTATATGAATATGCATCCTTCCCTCAATGTTGTTTGTGACAACTTTTCCAAAATTAAATTCTATGAAAAGTCCAAATACTACTTTTCCAAAATTAAATTCTATGAAAAGTCCAAATACTAAATGCCATCTTGTAATTCCTTATTATATTCCCTCGTATTCTTTATATCACTCCCACTCCCACTTATTTAAACGCCCTGTTATTAATTATTCATTTAATTCTTCATAAACATTAGATTTCACTTTTATAATGACACCCAATTATTATTCAAGCTAGCTAAGTGTACACTATAACAATACACTAAATAAAATAATTCACAGTATATACCACTCCATATGCATACCTTACCATATACATACCTTATGTAGGTGTACACTATCATATTACACTAAACAACACAAATTATTGACAATTAACACACTATCACAATTACCACAATATATATCACCACTCTATTTTGTAGATGTACTATTAAACATTATAATAAAATGCAAATTTGGGCATAAATGGATTGTAGAGAGTTGCAAAATTTGTTATGGCTGGGAGAACATGATTCTTGTTTTCATCGTTTCTTTGTTTGTTTGCTTTTTCAATATATTTTTATAAAATATTTACAAAAGGGTAGGTAAAAGGTTGTATAAAAAAAATGAAACTATATACAAATGTGATCATATTATTTTACATGGAGCGAAAAAACTAAAACAAAGTCCAAATGATTAGTCAAGTCCAAAGAGTGAGTATATTTTATCAATATATCTCCATTGGCTTGAAATTGATGGTGAACTTCATCTCACCACATAGAACAAAATGAATATAGAAAGATAATATAATGAGTAGAAACCAGCTTATACCTAATATTCCAGAGAATAAATAAATTTTTCATCCTCAAACAATATCAAAGGCTCAATTGTAGGTTAAACATGAATGTACCAATCAACAAATAAAATATACTATGAGTGAGCATTGCTCTGAAGCACTTTTAAACATTGATCCATAGGAAACCTATAGGACTACTTTGCATACTAACACTCCCAAAATATGTGCTTCATTGTCTTGGATTATTGACAAATAGGATACATTCCATAACAATGGTCACATGGACCTTGGCCAAACACACTTGCGAGAGCTTACAAAACTCAATTGTGTTGCTCGGTTTGGATTTTATGCCCTAAAACCAAACTGTGAATGTGTCCTTGAATGGATTTAGGAAGCGAGTTGCAACCCACCACAAAACTCTAAACGGGCCTTGGATGGAAGAACCATCAGTTTTATTGGACTTGAGGCACCATATTACAGCTAGAGGCACTCCTTCCCCATGATTTCATTACCCCAAAAATGGTTTGTTCGAGGATATATTGAATTAGGGTTTTTCATAATAAGGGACAATGCAATTTCTGAACTAGGGGTCGATTTTGGAAAACATTACCTTAGGATATTGTGGGTAGCGTGGTCACATGGGACTTGTCCAAACACACTTGCATGAGCTTATGAAACTGAATTATGATACTCATTTTGGATTTTATGCCCCCGGACCAAATTGTCAATTTGTCTATGAATGACTTTCAAAGGCGAGTTGCAACTCAACCTAAATCTCTAATCGGGGCTCGAATAGATGAACAATTAGTTATGTTGGACTCAGGGCATCAGATTACAACTAGAGGCACCACTCCCATATGATTCCATTTCCCATAAAATAGTTCGTTCAATGATCTTCATAACTAGGGTTTTTCTCAGTAAGGGATAATGCAATTTCTAAACTAGGGGTCGATTTTGAAAACATTATCTTGAGTGATTGTGGGTAGTATAGTCACGTGGGCCTTGGACAAACACTTGCACGAGCTTACATAACACAATTATGCTACTCAATTTGGATTTTATGCCCTTGAACCAAATTCTCAATGTGTCCTTGAATGGCTTTAGGTGGAAAGTTGCAACTTGCCATAAAACTCTAACCAGACCTTCGATGGATGAGTGATTTGTTGTGTTAGACTCCTAACATCGTATTACAACTAGGGGAAACCCTCCCTTATGATTCAATTTCCCAAAAAAAAAATTGTTCATGGATGTACAAAACTAGGGTTTTGTTTGAGGATGTTGAGGATTTTTATATTTAAGAAGATCACAGGGTGAATTGATTTTAGATAGGGTTTTGACTTCTCAAATTTGAAAAACTAGAACTCATGAAAATATCTAGTTTGTGAAAGAAACTAATATTTATAAAGTTTTTAAAAACAAGTAAAGAATTTATAATCATAGGTGTTATCCCTAAATTCAAAATTTTCATCTTCGTTGCTTAATTTATAATATGCATGTACACCTTCAGGGTAAATGAGAAAAATGGCATGTACAATTTTGAAGTGGTTCTTGTAGACCCAGTGATGGGAAAATAACTAATCATTCATGATTTTGAAGAGAGCAAAGACATTGTGAAAGTAAAAAGACAATTATATTATACATAATCGCATTGCTTTGTATTATCTAAAATATTTCTTAGGTACTATATACCCACCATTTTTTTTCATAGTCCTCCAATGCTAAAGTTTGTAGTTATTCATTGCATAACACTACATTTAGAATATCACATAAGGTTTTTTTGTGTGGTACAAATAGACTTCCGAGACCTTCTAGAAGCTTTAGCAATCTCCAATGTTAAAATATAGAGTTATTCATTGCACAACACTACATTTACAAGATCACTTAAGGTTGTTTGGTGTGGTACAACTAGACTTCCAAGACCTTCTAGAAGCTTTAGCAACTGCCATTTTATGCACACATATATAGAGCTAGTGTTATAGAGGGATTTTTTCCACTATGATGTATTAGATAGAGTTATGGTTATTATTACATTTCTTTAATGTTGAGTACATCCCCCATGGTTGTGTCTATGGAATCATGGAATTCTTTAACTCTTTTGCATGATGCTTCTTTACTTGTTAATTCAATTCTATGTTTAATTGTTTATGGATGTATTTGATATTGATGCTCATTATCTATTTTTATTCAATACATTTTATTTTTCCTTTTATAGAGTTTTCCTATATCATTAAACCATCAAATAGTAAATTTGAAGTTTCAACTTTAGTTTTCTAATAGAATCATATGAAAAGAGCAAGGGAAGGATGAGCATTCAAGCCTATATATATATGATCAACACACGCATAAAACCTATCCAAATCCCCCATTCTGATATGGATCTTAGTGAACCCTTGGTCTTATTTCATCTTCAAAAATCTTCTGTATTATAATTGATTTATATTTTGGTCATTCAAGCCTTCCTTCATCATATAATTTTTGTGTTATGCATCCTCTAGTTTTTTCAAAATTGTTTTCAAGCGATGAGTTGAACCCATTATCAAAACCATGTTATGATGTCCAATAAAACGTTTTGTCACACATGTCATCTTTGTTTTAGATTCTTATGGCTTCTTTTGAAGATCTCAATTTTGGATATCATGCTTGGTGTCAGTTAAATTGCAACTAGATAATATTAGTAAAGCCACTCTTGATATTTTTTTTGGGTTCCATGTTAAGGTGAGAATAGCATTATATCTCTTATTCAAGATTCAAATTTACTTTCATTCTAAAAAATGTATAGTTTGGTTACATTGTATTGTCAAAACTTGAGCTAGACTTGGAATAGCTCAATTTACTTTGTAAGAAAGTTGAAGAGGGTTTATATCCCTTACCGTAGTCACGATCATTCTTGAAAGTGTAAGTTAACAAGGGGACAAATTCAATTTATTATGGTGGGAAATTCTCCGCAAGTATGATAGAATTTTGTTGGAAGCTATAGTTCCATCTTATTGGCAACAACTTTGACTATAAACTTTGATTTTAGATATCTGGATCCATTTTAATAAGAAAAATTCAGTTGATCATGGTGAAACTTTACCTAGATTGAAAATTTTAACTAACCATAAAATTTAAGTTTGTCCATAACTTATTAACTCGCTCCATTTCTACTTACTTTTGATGTTATGCTTAAAATTTCAATCACAAATCACCAAAGTGTTGGTCCATGATTTGTTGCTTGTGTGAGTTTTATTCTCTACTCTATGAAGATTGATGGCCAAATGACTATAGCTATCTACTTGGATTCAAGTCTAGGATTGATTCTAGGTCAATCCCATCAGTCATGCCTTGCATTTTCAATATCATATTGCAACAAATTTTTGTATCTAGGGAAATCTATTGGATAGATGCTTTGAAATAAAATAAAAAAAATTGGCAAGGTAAAGGCATAATAATGACAATTGAATGGTTGGGTGCTTTATTTAGAGTGATAAATAAAATCATAGTTCTATTTGATTATCAACGACATCAAACAATTAAATAATGGTTGTTAATATGGCATGAGAAACATTGACAAATATAATTGGTGTTGTTTGACATTGAGGAAAGGCAATTGTGTTTAGTAAAGAAATATTCAACTTTTGACTTTACCTTAGTTTATTACAATGCATTTTTGGAATGGTAAAGCTAGAGGATCTCATGTTAGAGGTGTAGGGTTAGGGATCCTAGCAAACCCATGACAACAATGAAACTAAATTTCATTAAGTAGGTTGGACTATTAATGATTAACGACAATGAAAACTAATCATCACCATCAATTTTGATTATGTTGCATCGTTAGTGAATTTTGGACAATGTTTCTTTAGCATTATGTTTATTTTTCATGATGTCGCTTGCTGCCTAATGTGCCTAATTACTCTTTTGATTTTGTTTTAGATATTTAGTTTATTATTCTTCATTGTCCTAATGGCTAACATATTTTTTAGTATTATCATCATAATCATTCATCAACATCAAATAAACAAACAATGAAATTCATAAAACACATGCCATGAAATGTGTGTGTGTATTCAAAATCGTCTCTACCATACATTTTTTACAAAATGGCACATTGTTCCCAATATACAAAATGACATCAAGCACCCAAACATGGAAGAATGACATATGGTACCCTAGATAAAAAATCCATACTCATTGGTCACTCATTGACCACTACCACCCTTGCAACTATCAGGTGCATCCCAAAAATTGATATTTCTTCTCTTACTTGAAGTAGGACCTCGAGTCATTTCACACTTGGGCATGGTTTGTCTCTCCAAAGAATGGAAAAATAAACAACATTATTGTAAGTCTTTTCCACAATAAATTGAAATATTTTACAAAATGATACTTTATAATTCAAGATATGAAAACTCACTGCAGATGATACTAACAATTGCAAGGGTGTTTCCCTCCTCCATGACACTAATATCTCAGTGATTCCACCCTATAGTAGTTACAATAATCAAACCATGAAATTTAAACAAAAATGCATAAAATCAATTCCTTTCATGATACATAAAAATTCATCAAAAAATGGTCTCATTGTGAATAACTCAGGAAACAATGGAGAGTCTCTAGCAGGTGGAGAACTTGGTTGTACAAGCTTCTCTGAGGAAATATTTGTTATGGCATGAACTATGTTATCTACATCAAATGATGGAAGGGGGGATTCATTAGAGTGTAGTGGTGTAGCCTTAGTGGATGAAATTGTTTGTGCTACAACACATATGACTAGTGGGTGGAATACAGGTGCAACCACTGTGGATGGATGGGATGGAAAAGGTTTTGGGGGTGGACGGAGACAAACCTCGATGGGTTGTATGAGAGGCGTTCAAACCCTTGGGGTGCAAAGTGTTATCCCAAGATTCAAAGAAGGGTGGATAAGGACTGGACTTACCCTTTAGTCAGGAACAAATGGTGGGGTGAATGCCGGCAGTGGTGGTGGTATGAGTGACCTAGTAGTAAATGAACCAACCTACACACAAATTTATAATATTTTTATTAGTACAAAAATGTGAAATTCAAACAAAACAATATAACAAATTTCACATTTAAACAAGATTTAACTCAACACATGATACAAGTGAAGGGAGTGATCTATTCATCCCAGGTGGAGATCGTTCATCACTCTATGATACCGCAACCTATAGAAACACAATAACATTATTTTTCCCCCTCAAAAACAACCTGTAGAAATAAAACAACTATATTACATATGTAGTTGAATAGTAGCAGATCAGTGAGGTTGTCAAAGAATAAGTAGAGCACTATGGTGAATTTATCAAAGGTATCGCATACCTAAGTATGTGGTACATCGAAACTAGTATTGATGCATATGTCGGCATCAAGGGTCTGCTATCTGAGTGTAGCACCTACAAACATCATATAAATAGTTATAGAAAAAAATACACACAAAAAAAATATATCTATTTATCTATATAATCAATGAAAAACATATAAATCGCCAATATACTAACCTCCTCCATGAAACTCTCATGTCTAATGACCCTTAGTTTTTATTCTTAGGAAAGTACTAATTACATCATACATCTTTGTAATTAATAAGTTTTGTTTCTATATTTGTATATAGAATATGTATTGAAATTTTGGAACTGTGTATTTTAGAAAAAGAAAAAAAAGGTGGATAATCAATTCTCGGGATAAAAAAAACTTTTGTGTTAATTTATTGTTATGTGTACTATATTGGTACATTCGTTTTATTATTTTGAATTTAAATTTAATTTTTAAATTTTTAATTTAAAAAGCTAATTAATATTAATAAAAAATACATATTTAAAATATGAATTTATTAAACAAATAATTGTACAATTCATTTATGTTTATGAATTAAAAGTGTTTAAAAAGCTAATTAATATTAATAAAAAAAAATCATATTTAAATTATAAATTTATTAAGAAAATATTTATACAATTCATTTATGTTTATGAATGCAGAGATATATGAAGATATAATTACATTTTTATATTAGTTAGGTTCAAAGTAATATAACAAAATGTAATTAAACTTATATTATTCAAATTTGAAAATTTAGCAAAATCTCATTTAAAAAAAATTAAATAAATAAATTAGACGATTTTTTTAACATTTGGAAGATTAAATAAATAGAAATAGAAAATTTTCAATGTTTAAAAAATTTAACAATTTAATAAAATATTATTTAAAAAATATATACACTAATTTATTAATTTTATTAATAAATATTCTTATACTACCGAGTCACAAAAGATCTTTCTCCTCATAATATATAATAATTGATAAAATATTATATTCAAAGTTTTGATTAGCTAAAGATCTTCCTCCTCATAATATATAATAATTGATAAAATATTATATTCAAAGTTTTGATTAGCTAAAGGTATGCAACTTTTCAACCCTATTCTGATATCTCGAACCAGCAATGGTAGCCCCCGCTCATGTGTTGGCTTGTTATATTCTTTGCAGTGAAATTTGAGTCGAGGTGAATCAACTGATGGTCGAAGGTCGAGGTGGATCGACAGCAAGTCGACGGTCGAGAGAGTCGATCGGGAAAAGTCAAAGTAGAAGATAACAATGACAAGTCAATTAACAAGAGGTCGAAGTGTAGGCATGAGAGGACCGACTAGAGACCGAATGAAGGGAAATAAATATGGGAATTATAAAAATGATTGTAATTCAAAGGCAATAGAAGTCAGTATTGGATCTGACGAGAAGAAGTTGAATGATAGAAAGAAAACCTCAGAGAAAGGAGTTGATGTGTACATGGCGTCAACCAATACATAGTGGGGCTAATATGTTTGGTTGATTGACTCAGGAACATCCTATCATATGACACCACATAAAGAATGATTCTATGAATATGAAATATATGATGAGGGTGATGTGTTCTTGGGGGACGACTCAACAACCAAATTTGTTGGATGGGCAAGAGTTTGATTGGCAATGCAGGATGGGAGGAAAAGAACCCTTCCAGGTGTGCTTCACATTTTGGGTTTGGAAAGAAACCTTATATCTGTCAGCAAGATGAGTGATGCAATTGTGCATACTCTGTTTCGAAAGGATTTGTGCAAGACGGTCAGAGGTGTGATGGTCTTAATGAAAGGAGATCATATTGGTACCTTGTACAAGCTATTAAGGAATGCCAACTCGACTAGATGCAACATCATCATTGCTCCTGAAATCGACTCTACTGTGAATCGACTCGACTTGATTTTGACACAACTCTACTCGACTCGAGCTAAATCAGTTCAAATCGACTCGACAATACATGATGAAATCAACCCGACCAGGCTATGGCATGAGAGGATGGGACACGTTGGAGAAAAAGGACTTCGAGCTATGCAAAGTGAAGATATGGTCAAATTTTTTCTTGAATGTGGGTTAGATGTCGACTTTCGTGAACATTTCATATATGGAAAAAAAAGTCGAGTGAAATTCCCATCTGGAGCGACAAGGAAAAATGGGATTCTATAACTTGTGCATAGTGATGTGTTTGGTCCAATTACAGTGCCTTCACTTGGTGGATCCATGTATTATGTCTCCTTCATAGATGATTTTTCTAAGAAAACATGGATGTATTTCCTGAGGAAGAAATTAGAGGTTTTAGATAGATTTAACGAGTTTAAAGATCTTATGGAAAACCAGACAGAGAAGAGGATTAAAGTGATGAGAAATTTGAATGGTGGTGAATTCTATGGAAAGGAATTTGATTTGTTTTGTAAGCTATGTGGCCTAAAATGAAAAAATACCACACCATATACCCCACAACAAAATGGAGTTTCCAAGAGAATGAACAGAACGTTGACGAATAAAGCAAGGAGCATGCTTAGTGGTGTTGGGCTCGCACATGAATTCTAGGTGGAGGAAATTAACACTACAAGATATATGGTAATTGTGTCTCCTTCATCGAAGCTAATTGACACGACTCCAAATGAGGTATGGTCTAGTAAGAATCCTTTGGTGGCACATCTCAAAGTATTTGGTTGTGATGCTTTTGTGCATGTTCCCAAGGAAAAGAGTAGCAATCCAAACAAGAAAGCAGTCAAATGTATTTTCATTGGATATAAAGGAGGAATGAAATGATATAAGTTATGGGATCCTGCATCAAGGAGAACAATGTACAATTGAGATGTGGTCTTCATAGAATTAAGAGGTAAGTATGAGCCTTAGGAAGTTGTTCAAATCGAGAATAATCTTGATACGTTGTAGTTTGAACTAAGGAACGAAGAAGGTGATTTAGATGAGTTGAATGAATATGAGGAAGAGGTGGAACAACTAACTCTGGTGCTAAGGAGGTAAAAAGAATAAGAAAACCAATTGAGAGTTATAGTTCACTCAACTTCCATTCGACATCCGTGCTAACTACCATCGACGATGAGCCCAAATCGGTCAATGAGGCAGTCGACTCGACAAAGAGTAAACTCTGGAAGGACACCATGGTCGAAGAGATGGAATCCTCGTATAAGAATGAGACATGGGATTTAAATAAGTTACCTAGTGGAATAAATCTCATCGGTAGCTAGTGGTTGTTCAAGAAGAAGATGAATGCAGCAGGACAAGTCGATAAGTTCAAAGATCGATTGTTAGCGAAAGATTATTCCCAAGTCAAGGGAGTCGGATTCGGTGAGATTTTTTCCCCTATTACAAAACTAACTTCCATTAGAGTACTAATGTCTCTGCCTCCATCATTTGATCTAGAGGTAGAAAATATGGATGTGAAGACAACATTCCTACATGGGGACCTGGAAGAATAAATCTACATGAAACAACCTAAAGGATTTGTAGTAAAGGGAAACCAAGAGTTGGTGTGCAAACTCAAAATTTCCCTTTATGGTCTAAAGATGATCTGTAAAGATCTTTTACATGACTATGGTTGAGTTATTATGCATGTATTTATTAACCAATTAGGAAACATAAAGAAAGAGGAAGAATTATGAAGGAGTTATAACAACCATATACACATATGTAGATCTGAACTAAAGCATAAACAACAACAAACCATAACACAAATGTGATAACGGAGTTCATAAATCTTTGCCTACGTCTCCGGGCCTTATCTCAGTGGGATTTGATTATTTATGTTTGAATCTTTACAAGTTCATAATGATAGTGCCAAAAGGTTACAACAATGATTTTTTCATTTTCTACCAGATCTCATGAACCCACACTAGTACATATGACCAAATTTGTGACGGTTGTTCGTTGATATTGCCACACTTATCCGTCGCAATTTCCACGAATGCCAAGTTTTTTTTTCGTCGTAATAATTTCGTCGCTATATCCACGAACCAGGTATGCATGGAAACATTGACAAAATTAGCTAGCCACGTGTCAGCAACTTCAATATTGGTTAACCTTCTTCATCATCGCAATTACGATGCAATTCTGTCACAATACCAACGAAGAAATGTGCCAAGCCAATAACTTGCGACGCAGCAGCTGAATGTGCGACGAAATTTCATCGCAACTTGCGACAAAATTTCGTGGTAATATCGACGAGTTCTCTTTCTCAAAACCATATTTATGATGGACTTGTTGTATATGCGACGAAACTTCATGGAATAGTGCGACGAAAATTCGTCGCTATAGCAACGGTTATGGTAAAAAAATTCCGACGAAAGTCTGTCGATATTGCGACGATTACTGTAGGTTTAAAAAAAAAATTACATGAAATATGGTATTACCATATTACATTGTAATATGGTATGCCATATTACAATGTAATATGGTAATGCCATATTACATTGTAATATGGTATGCCATATTACAATGTAATATGGTAATGCCATATTACAT
>ML815176.1:205338-215676 GCA_009831015.1 Picea engelmannii | reverse complement strand
AAATGGAGAATCCATGGAGGACATGCCCATAAGGACAGTGGATTTATTTAACAACTTTGATGTTTTTGCATGTGAAAGTATAATGGAATGAGAAAGAAACCATGTTGATGTTGTAAGTGAAGGAGAAGGCAACAATGTTTCCGTAGACATTAAAGTAGAATTTGAAGAATTTGAAGAAGAGGTTGAAAAAGACAATATCTTTAATGTTGTGATCAAAGAAAAAACCAAGGGAGTGGATAAGCAGTTGGAAGCAATTGAATTAGGAGCCATATATGACAAAGAACAGATTCAAGATGAAGAAATGACTCAAACTAACAAAGAGATGAAGTTCATAGAGGAATTGATGAATGGAAAAGATGGTGAGCCTATGGTTGTAAGAAAAGAGGAGGATGAATTTATTGTTACAACAAATGATGATGAAGATTTCGTAGTAGTGATGAAAGATGGGAAGAAAGTTGAAGGAGTTGAAAAGGAAATAGCTTTGAAGGCCATAGAAGTTGAAAGTGGACAAGAAGACATTTCTAGAGTAAATTCTTATAATCATGAAGGTTGCTATATCATGGAGAAGCATAAGCATGATCCTAGGGAGAAATTCCATAAAGATGATGGACATGAACATATGGAGACTACCTAAGTGGAAATGGAAAAGAATGGTGAGGTTTCCATAGTTGTAGTAGGAGGAAAATATGATGAGAAGGAAACTTTAAGTCTTGGAAATGAAATAGTTCAAGCTACAAGAGACAACAAAGAAGAGAATACGGAGGAAACCTTTGGTTTATGTGATCATTTAATTATTTTTGGTTGTGTAGGGATTAACAACAATATTGAAGCTATAAAAGTTAAGAAATAAGAACACTCTGATGAGGTGTTAAAATTGTTGAACCATAGAATCAAATGGGAAAGAATTGAAGATGAAGGTAATTTAAAATTTGAAGCAATGAAAGTGAAGAAAATAGAGGAGGAATTATGTGTTGATGTAATATTTGTCACTAAAGAGAATGTGATGCAGTCGTGCTCGCAAGCACGTCCGCTCACATGATCTTCTCTTTCTCACGGCCCGAAGAACTCTAATGCTCTTCTAATTCCTTGTCGAGATTTCTACACCCACAACACACTCTCCACGGGATTCCTCTTTACGATCGAGAGGTCAGACTTCGCGAGGTTAGTGGTCGGACATTCGACCCTCAAATCCCCGATACCCGATGACAGTCAACGCTGACCTTTTCCTATCGGGATTTCCTCTATCGCGATTTCGGCTCTCGCGATGTCGATTAATTTGTATCCCCGATATCTCGATGCCCGATATGCTGAAACTCCAGCACACACGCGAGTTTGACTCTTCAACGTCCCGTCACCTCCGTCGGGATTTCGGACTTCACGGGATCGCGAATCCTGATGTCAATGTTTCAGAACTTCTCACTGCGAAAACACGATAAGGCATGCCACCTGTCCACTCACCAATTCATGTGGCCCACTCAACTCCACTTAGCTTGTCGGGATATCGCGTTTCATGATTTCGCGATTCCTGTTGCCAAGTTCATAGGACTCCCAACCACGAAACTCCAAAATAATAAACCACTTGTAAATTTGACGGCCCTTGTGGCTCGGATCTACGGTCCTGCCCATCCTGAGCTTTTAACCCTTTGGAAATACCATGCGTATCTCCCCTGCTTCTCCATAAGATCCAACGGCTCTCGGGATTTCGTGATTCCCCTCGGAGAATTCGTCCATTCCTTCCTAATGAAATCTGTGAAATGACTCGAGTGTTCCTCCGTAGAACTCGTCCACCTGCAGCGTAAACTTACAATGCCTGCTTAACCCTTCAAGACACAGCTTCTTCGCTCTATCCTTCAACAAATTCTAAGGCTTTATCCTTCCTGAGATTTCCCACTCTGAACCTTGGAAAAGGCTCTTGCACGCACTCCTTGCGGCAACCCTTCAGACACTACCAAGTGTTGAACTTCCTTCGACCCTGTGCACACCTATAGCAGCAGTCCCTCAACTCTTGCTCAGGTTCGCAACACTGAACTTAACTCCGTCTGCGCACTCCTTGCATTGCTTATGTGCCCAACCACACTTGTGGGTGAATGAGAAAAAAAGATAAACTACCTGAGCCTTCTATCAACGCACTCCTTGCGGACAACTTCGACTTCACTCCTTGTAGGAACTCTTGTTCAGATAGAGAAACAATTGAAACTCATTCCTTCACCCTTTCAAACTTCAAACTCAAAGCATGAAATCACATACACAGCATATAAAGCAAATGTATAACAGGAAGCAAACATTCGTGAGCATATCATCAATACACAGAGAACAACACAAACCATGAATTTGAATCAACCTTCTTTCTATTAATTCAAATGTCCATACATGGGTGTTCTTACACATCTCTCTGCATGCTCTTGCTCCAATCTTCCATAATGTTACAATACACAATGAGAGTGTCTATATCCCATTTCCCTCTTGCGCTCTCAAACAGCCTAATCTAGAATTAATTTTCTACCTACTTGCATTAACTACTTTAAATGTCTTCTACCTACTAAGGACGAGAGCAATCCGCTCAAGGTCCCGTTACATTATACAAGTGTGCTCTTTCTTAATGAATTCATTTAATATCATGCAACAACTTCCAAGGTGATTTTCAAAATTTGTGTTGGCTTGTCGAGTTGTCCTCCACTTCCGCGCTGGCTCTCTTGATGTGGGAGATGCTCCTACATCATACTCCCTCACTTGAAAATTTTCATGGGCTCTTGTCCATGAGCTCACGCATGGTCTGTCCATGCTTTTGTATCTCTTCTTCGGTCTTCCAGCTGGTGTCTTCAACTGGATGGTTCTTCCACTTGACCAGATACTCAAAGTATTATTTTCGTCTGGTCTTCTTACGTATTCTCTTGTCCATTATGCACTCCATCTGTGGCTTATCTGCAACTGGCATCTGTTTTATCCACTAGATCACTGGTTGTTTATCTCCAGTCACTGCTTCTTTAGCTCTATATGGGTACAAATCTGAGACATTGAATATCGGAGAAATTCTGATCCCATCGAGTAATTCAATCTCATAAGGATTTTACCCAAATTTCTTCAAGACCCTACATGACCTGATTTTCTTCATCTTCAACTTATTGTATGTTTCTCTCGGGAACCTTTCTTTTCTCAAATGTGCTAGAACCAAGTCACCAACCTCAAACTGAAGTTGTCTTCTATGATGATCATCTCTACACTTATACTCCTGACTTGAATTATGCAGTCTCTCCTTCACCTGGCTGTGAAGTTCCCTCATCGCCTCTGCGAAATCTTCTGCACTAGCGCTCCTAATTGTAGTCTATTCCGAATCCCTCAATTCATAAATTCCTCTCGGTTGCATGCCATAGACGATTTTAAATGGACTCTGCCCTGTGCTCCGATTCACTGAGTTGTTATAAGCAAACTCTGTCTGCGGTAATATGTGGTCCCACTGGCTATGGTGTTCTGTCACCAAGATTCTCAGCAAGTCTCCCAGACTTTTGTTTACTACTTCTATTTGTCCATCTATCTGAGGATGATAAGCTGAACTAAATGACAAGTTAGTTCCCATCTTCTTCCATAAGGTCCTCCAAAAATGCCCTATGAATTTGGTGTCTCAGTCTGAAACTATACTCTTCGGCAACCCATGAAGTCGAATGAGCTCTTTGAAGAATAGGTTTGCAATGTGAGTTGCATCACTGGTTTTCTGACATGGAATGAAGTGTGCCATTTTAGAAAATCTATCCACCACCAAAAAGATTGAATCAACACCTCTTTGTGTTCTTGGCAACCCCAATACGAAATCCATGCTAATCGCATTCCACGACCTCTCTGGTATGGGTAATGGTTGATAAAACCCTGCATTCTGCTTTCTGCCGTTTGAATGATGGAAAACTCTGCATATGTCCACAAATCTCTTGACATCTGCTTGCATTCCCGGCCAAAAATATGACCCGGTCAACTTTGTGAATTTTTTGTCATGACCGAAATGTCCAGCCAATCCTCCACTGTGTTTCTCCTTCAACAAGTTCTCCCTCATGGAGAATTTCGGAATACATAGTTGATTGCCTCTAAATAGTAATCCTTCCTGGATCATATAGTCTATCCAAGGGCTTCTATCTCTGAGAACTGGATTCTCAGCTGCTTCATACGCCCCCTTGAAATCTGGATCATCAGCATACATGTCCTTGAGATCATCAAAACCCAACGTTTTGACTTTGAACTCTTGCAACAACAAACACTTCCTGCTCAAAGAATCAACCACTTTGTTAGCAGTATCATAAATATGTTTAATCACAAAAGTGAAATTATGCATATACTCAACCCATTTAACATGTTTCTGATTCAACTTCTCCTATTGAGTCACAAACTGCAGTGCATGATTATCATTGTACAAGACAAACTCTTTTGGGATCAAGTAATGACTCCATTTCTTCAATGCTTGGATGATAGCATAAAACTCCTTATCATAAGTGGAGTATTTCAATTTCACTTCATTCAGCTTCTCATTGAAATATGATATCGGTCTATCTTCTTGACTCAAGACTGCCCCAATTGCAAATCCGCTTGCATCGCATTTCACCTGAAATGTCTTTTGGAAATTCGGAAACATCAGAACTGGTTGTTCCGTGATCTTCCTTTTCAACAGATTAAAACTTTTCTCAGCCTCTTCAATCCAGTGAAAAGACTTGTGCCTCTTCTTCACTGTGTCCATCATTGCTGCACTAATTCCACTGAAATTCTTAATGAATTTTCGGTAGAAACTAGCCAATCCATGAAAACTTCTCACCTCAAAGATGCTCTTCGGTGATGGCCAATTCTTGATTACCTCCACCTTATCTGGATCCATCCTTAACTCATTTTCTGGAATAACAAATCCCAAATAAATGAGCTTTGTCTTCATGAATGAGGACTTCTTCATATTTATCAACAGCTTCTCCTGTTGTAACTTCTGCATCACTATAGCCAAATGCTTCAGATGCTCTGCCATTGTCTTACTGAAAACTAGTATGTCATCCAAATACACAATGACAAATTTCCCGATGAACTCCTTCAGGACTTCGTTCATCAACCTCATGAAGGTACTTGGCGCATTTGTTAAGCCAAACGGCATAACAAGCCATTCATACAACCCTTCGTTTGTTTTGAATGTTGTCTTCCATTCATCACCCTCTCTCATGCGGATTTGATGATAACCACTTTTCAAATCAATCTTTGAAAAATATTTTTCTCCACTCAAGTAGTCCATCAGATCATCCATCCTCGGCAATGGAAATCTGTACCTAATGGTTATCTTATTTATTGCCCTTTAGTCAGTACACATCCTCCAGCCTCTGTCTTTCTTCGAACTGAGTATTGTTGGAACAACACACAGACTCAAGCTTTCCCTGACCAAACCTTTGTCCAACAACTCCTGGACTTGCCTCTTGACCTCTTCATTCTCTTGCAGCGTCAATTTGTACGTGTCTTTATTTGGAAAACTAGCTCCTGGAATGAGGTTAATATGATGACTCACACTTATAATCAGTGGCAACGAATGAGGTAGTTCGTCCACTACTATGTCATCGAACTCTTCCAGCAGTTCTTGAACTTCCTCTAGTAAATCATCCACTCTTGTGCTAGTCAGAACAATCTTCAGTTTTCTGACCACAATGAACTATGGATCCTCCTTCTTCTTAACCTCTGTAAGAAGTTCCTTCCCACTCATGAGAAGTACAGTGTTTCTTACCTCCAGCTTCACCTCCTTATCCTTGATCGGAAGCAACATGTGTGTCCTCCCATTCTTCTCTAGGGTGTATGTGTTCATTCTCCCATCATGAATCACATTTCTGTCATACTGCCATGGTCTACCCAGCAATAGATGACAAACATCCATAGGAATGACATCACATAAGATCTTATCATTATATCCTCCTATCTTAAATTCAACTAAACATTGTTTAGTGACAGTTACCTGGTGTCCTTTCTATAGCCACGAAACTCTGTATGGGCTTGGATGATCAGTCATCTCCAGCTCCAGCTTCTCTACCATCTTTGTCGAAATGAGATTATCTGTGCTACCACTGTCTACAATGACCTTGCATACCCTGTCCTTGGTCTTGCAATAAGTCCAAAAAAGTCTGGTCCTTTGGACTGAACTCTCCACCTCCTTCTCGGGTGTCAAAAGGACTTTTTGCATCATCAGCGATCTTCTGCCTTCTGCTTATTCTACCTCAGCATCCCGCCTCTGTGCCTTGGCGATGTGAGCTTCTCTAGTCTCTTTATTTTTATCTGGACACTCATAAGACTTGTGCCCATTCTTTCCACATGTGAAGCATGTGATAACTCCACCTCTTCCTCTTCCTCTGCCTCTGGTACGAGGAAAAGTGTTATTGTCATCATAATCTCCTCTCTTCTCAGTATGTTATCCTATTTTTTCAACATATGGCCCTCTCTGTGAGGTTTCACCCCTCTCTGTTCAAGTCTGGGGTTTCTTCTAGTCCTCCTTGGGCTTTTGATATTTTTCCTGGGAAACTGATTTTCCTCTGGGATGGCTTCTACCTTGGCCTCTCTGACTCTTCTTTCGGCTCAACTTATCCTTAGCTTTCAGAGCCATCTGATAAGCATTTTCCACCATTCGGATGGTTACTATTCTCATCTCATCCTGGATATCATATCTCAGGCCATTCATATATCTGGCAACTTTCTCATCATCACTCTCCCGATGACCTGCCCTGATGTTCAGTTTATAGAATTCCTCAGTGTATTCCTTCACTGTCATCCGCTTCTGTCTCAGGTTCTGCATCCTCCTGAACAGAGTGATTTGGTAATCCCTAGGGATGAATTTCGCCTTTATCTTCGCGATCATTCAATCCCAACTCTTGATCTTTTGCTTGCCTTTGCAGCGTCTGTCAGCTTGTAGTTCATCCCACCACAATGCTGTGTGTCCCTTTAATATCGTGACAGCATGCTTGACTTTCTTGTCCTCCTCAACATCTTCGTAGTCAAAGTATGTGTCTAGAGCTCTAATCCAGTCTAGAAGCTCCTCTGCATCCAGGTTTCCTTCATAAATTGGAATGTCCATTTTTGCTCTTGCGCCCATCCTGGCAATATCTCTGATCAAACGTTCATTTGATGAATCTTTACCTGCAACTTCTTCTTCAAGTTCAGCCTCGACTTCGCTTTTAGAATCACTCAGATCCCCAACACTGGTTGTACACCTTTGCGTTGTCTCTGTGTCTTTTAGTCTAGCTTGTAGATCGTGCATCTCCCTCTCCATGGTTGTATCTGTCATCTGCCTGCCTCTTCTTCTCGGCATTTCCCTATCCTCTGGATCGGGTGATTGCACGTCCCTTCTCCTTGGTGGCATGGTGAATTCTCTTCTTCTTCTCTGCTACAGAAAGCAAAGAACCTTTCTGTGCTATGATACCAGAACTGATGCAGCCGCACTCGTAAGCACGTCCGCTCATAGGATCTGCTCTTTCTCATGGCCCGAAGAACTCTAATGCTCTTCTAATTCCCTGTCGGGAATTCTTCACCCACATCACACTCTCCATGGGATTCCTCTTTATGATCGGGAGATCGGTCTTCGCGACTTCACGAGGTCAGTGGTTGGACATTCGACCCTCGAATCCCCGATACCCGATGACAGTCAACGCTGACCTTTTCCTATCGGGATTTCCTCTATCGCGATTTCAGCTCTCATGATGTCGAGTAATTTGTATCCCCGATATCTCGATGCCCGATATGCCGAAACTCTGGCACACGTGTGAGTTTGTCTCTTCAATGTCCTGTCACCTCCGTCGGGATTTCAGACTTCACGGGATCACTAATCCTGATGTCAATGTTTCAGAACTTCTCACTGCAAAAACCCGATAAGGCATGCCAACTGTCCACTCACCAATTCCTGTGGCCCACTCAACTCCACTTATCTTGTCGAGATATCATGTTTCGTGATTTCGCGATTCCTGTTTCCAAGTTCACACGACTCCCAACCATGAAACTCTGAAATACGAAACCACTTGTAAATCCGACGGCCCTTATGGCTCAGATCTACGGTCCTACCCCTACTGAGGTTTTAACCCTTTGGAAATACCATGCATATCTCCCTTTCTTCTCCGTGAGATCCAACGTCTCTCGGGAGTTCGCGATTCCCCTCGGAGAATTTCGACCGTCCATTCCTTCCTAATGAAATCTGTGAAATGACTCGAGTGTTCCTCCATAGAACTTGTCCACCTGCAGCATAAACTTACAATGCCTGCTTAACCCTTCAAGACACAACTTCTTTGCGTAGTCCTTCAATAAATTCTAAGGCTTTATCCTTCCTGAGCTTTCCCACTCTTAACCTTGGAAAAGGATCTTTCACGCACTCCTTGTGGAAACCCTTCAGACACTACCAAGTGTTGAACTTCCTTCGACCCTGCACACACCTACAGCAGCAGTCCCTCAACTCTTGCCCAGGTTTGCAAACTTGAACTTAACTCTGCCTGCGCACTCCTTTCACGGCTTTTGTGCCCAACCGCACTTGTGGGTGAATGAGAACAAAAGCTAAACTACCTGAGCCTTCTGTCAATGCACTCCTTGCAGACAACTTCGACTGCACTCCTTGCAGGAACTCTTTCTCAGAAAGAGAAACAATTGAAACTCATTCCTTCACCCTTTCAGACTTCAAACTCAAAACATGAAATCACATACACAGCATATAAAGAAAATGTATAATAGGAAGCAAACATTCGTGAGCATATCATCAATACACAGAGAACAACACAAACCATGAATTTGAATCAACCTTCTTTCTATTAATTCAAATGTTTGTACATGGGTGTTCTTACACAACTCTCTACATGCTCTTGCTCCAATCTTCCATAATGTTACAATACACAATGAGGGTGTCTATATCCCATTTCCCTCTTGCACTCTCAAACAGTCTAATCTAGAATTAATTTTCTACCTACTTGCATTAACTACTTTAAATGTCTTCTACCTACTAAGGATGAGAGAAATCCGCTCAAGGTCCGATTACATTATACAAGTGCGCTCTTTCTTAATGACTTCATTTAAGATCGCGCAACAACTTCCAAGGTGATTTTCAAAATTTGTGTTGGCTTGTCCAGTTGTCCTCCGCTTCCACGCTGGATCACTTGATGTGGGAGATTCTCCTGCATTAGAATGAAAGGCATGGGGATTGCATGCTAGAAGAAAAGGAAATTAATGATGGTAAGGAGCATAAATAAGATGAAGAGAATGAAAATTATGATGAGGATGATTGAAAAGATGAAAAAATGGTGATATTGAAAGTGTTGATAACAACGTTGAAGCTATAAGAGATAAAGGTGTCGATGAATGGGCATCACAAAAAAAATGCTAAGAATATAGAACATTAGCAACACAAGCAAAAGAAAATGAGAAGAAGACGAAAAAAAAAATTCTAAAATTTGTAGAAGTAGATAAAGAAAGTTATGTAGATGAAGAAATTATTAAAGAAATTAATGAACATGTTGTTAAGTACGTGCCAATAGAAGAAGATGATTATCATGATGAGAAGGATGATGAGGACAGTGGGTGGGATTCTATTTTTCCTACACAACAACATCATGAAAGAGTGTTTGTTGGGCTAGTGGCCCATGAAGAAAAGGGCATTGCATTTTTGGAAGGAATTATATTTCTAAGTGTGAGTGAGGAATGAAGGCAATACCTTTTTGGATGCTACATGATTTAATCATAATAACATGCCCATGAAAATGATGAGAATGATAGCGAGGTAAAGAAAAAAAAACAAAATTATACATTTTTCAAGGTTTGGAGTCGAAGGAAGAAAAGAAAGATGACAAAGTTACCTCTATGGATGTTGACGTGGCATATACATTGACAACACAACAGTAAATTTTGATAGCATCGAGTGGCCTATGCACAAGTTCATGCTTTCCATTCACCTAGGGAGTCTAATGTAAGGGCATTAATTCATCGACCTATGTCACTTAAAGGACCCTTGTAGTGGCATTGTGGAGCTTCCAAAGCCTTTAATTGTTAGATTGGAAGCATACCCCAAAGTGTTCCCAAGTGGGTCGATGCGTCGATTTGTGTCTCAATCCATCTAAAGGAAAATCTACAAGTCATGGGATGATTTTCTCCTTTAGGTCCCCACATCCAGTTGTGCACCCAAGGCATCCTAAAGTCTGTATAAAGACAGCATGGATGGGTCACCACTCCATCCGTCCGATCGGGCAAGCATGTCCAACATTGCAACCATTTGCAATTGGCATGGTATTGCGCCTACTACCATCTGTAAGGGGGGGGGGGGTCTTATATATTGCCTCTCCACATGGCCACAATTACAAGGCATGTGGATATTCTCTC
>ML815176.1:184285-200496 GCA_009831015.1 Picea engelmannii | reverse complement strand
CATGTACAAAAAAGGTGAGCACTCCACATGAAATCCTATTCTACATCATCATAACCACTCCAAGTGAAAAACCTAGATACACAAGCATGGTAACTCATATGACAAGCCTCCAGCTAAGTCAACATGGGAAGCTAGCTATGAGGTCTAGGATTACATAAAATGGTATAAAAAAGAGGATTGATTTGCTAATAGTAATAGAAAATGCTATCATAAAGTGATCCATGTGTCAATAATATCCAATTATTCTTAGGAACACACACTATGAGGCTCAAACCAATCCAAACCATATCAAATAAACTCCAAAATACTTGAACCATGCAAAAAATGAGTCTATATGAAAAATGCTCTCTAAGTGTAACATCCCACTCTGGCGCACTGAGAAAACTTATTATTTGAGGACACTTGCTCGCAAGTGATCTGGACTTTTCTGATGTTAAAACATTTATACTTGATTATGATGCATTATGATAGACGACATGATGTTTTACTATTTGATGTAGACAGGTGCTATTGACTCAGTTGTATTGAGTGTGCAGGGTTTTGGACCTTGAGGATGCAGAGGCATCAGTGGAAACCCTTGGAATCCGGATTGAGTCAGGGAGTGTACTATTTGGGGTTGATTTATTTACTATGATATTTCATTGATTTGATGATTTGATGTTGACATGCTCTGACACGATTTTTGATGATGCAGGCTGACGATAGCTTGCTGACCAGACTCACATATGGAGTAAGGGGGCCACACAAGATTTCCAGAGAGATTGAGGGAGAGGGGTGGACAGCAGCCCTGCCACCACCTACTAGCACTCCCGCCGTGGCTTGAACTATAGGTTAACGATTACCTAGTTCGAGAGGATCCACGATGCCATGAGGGAATACTGCGACAGTCGCTCACGATTATTCTAAGGGGCGTGCAATAAGGCGGGGGCCTTATTCCTTAGAGCCCTTAGTCTCCCACAAGTTTACCTGGCGGAGTGTTGACTCCAGGGGTTATAGATGTCTACCAATCAGTCCAGTTGGCGAGTGGCACCCTTGGAGCACGTGGTGCATCCTGAAGGGCACGTCGCACAAAAGAAAAACAAGAAGCGAGTGGCACCCTTGGAGCACGTGGTGCATCCTGAAGGGAACGTCGCGCAAAGGAAACGAACGAGGTGAGTTGCACCCTTGGAGCACGTGTTGCGTCTTGAAGGGCACATCACATAGATGTGGATGAAGGAAACAAACCTAAATAGCCCTAAGACAATAATGCCTTAAGAAATCCTTAAACCACTCCCCTAACCCAATGTCGCCCAGTTCAGAATCTAAGTACTGAGTCTAAAACTTTCAGGGTAAAATTTTAGTCTAACCTTAAGAACAGACCCAGGAATAAAAATAACAATTTAAATGAGAACCCACCTAAGTAATAGTTAGGTCTTCATAAAATTCTTGGGGTAAATAAAGAGAGTAAGGATTTAGTTAAACTAAGGGATTGAAAAATTTGCAAAGAGGAAATTAATTCGTAACTTGTGAAAGAACAAAAGATATTAAATAAACAATAATTGAAAAGATTAATTAGCGCATTTACCTTTTTGGTTTTAAAAGAAAAAAAAGGAAGGGATTAATAAAAAATAGGGAAACTAAGTAATAAGGAAACATAGACAATTAATAAGTAATAAAATTATTTAACGAGCGGGAGTTTAAAAAAGTTATGAATTTAAAAAAATAAAATGAAAGGATTAATTAGCGCATTTACCTTTTTGGTTTTAAAAAAAGAAAAGGAAAGGGAATAATAAAAATAGGGAAATGAGCCTTTTAATAAATTTAAAGAAAATAGTGTTGGAGAAACGTGGGGGATGAATGACACTTGTACCACAGAGAATTTTTTAGGGTTTTCTTTAAAACTTAAATTAAATATGATTAGGGCAAGAGGGGGTCTCAAAACTCTATAAAAGAAAGGGGGATGAGCAGGAAAGAGGGGGGGGTTGTTAGGTATCGTTATGCTGCCAAATTTGGACTGGATTGATTGCTTGTGAGTTGGGATTTTGTCAGCTGGGATTAGAGTGGTAGCTCAGCCTTGGAGGCGAGCTGGGAAGCTAGGTATACCATCTGGACTGTGTGTGGCCACTTTGCGGCTTGAGGGGCTAAGGGGGAAGCAGAGTACCCCTAGCGATTGGCTGGGAGGTACTGGTGTAGTCTCTACGGTCAGCGGGCGGGAGCGGCACGGAGCGCGGGCATCATCGAGGCGGGCAATAAGGCAATGGTAAGCTCATGTATTTAGTATAGTAGAATTCATAGTTATTTACTGTTGCGATTATGATTGTATTGTGGTAAAATGTTATTTCAGCTTGTTTCCTCGTCCTTTAAACTATGCAAGAAAAAAAAAAGTATTTTCTGAAGATCTTCTATCTCAACGCATTGAATGGCGTCCCAGCGTTGGCAATTAGTTCTGGAATTTCATTCGAATTTGTTCCTGTAAACTGTATCTGAACATTTTGTTTTTGTTTTTTTATATTTGGTACAGTTTTAGGGTTTCTGGTAAATTTGTTTTGGGTTTATGGCTACTGTATTTGGGTCTCTGGGCGAATTAGTTTTTCCTTCTTACATGCCGTGGATGGCTAGCGATAGGCTCTGCGTGTTGTGGTTATCAAATTTGATAGATGAATTTGGTAGTCCCTCACAAAGAACCGAAACAAGGACCCTACAGAAGGCAGCTATATACGAACTACCTTGATCTATACACAATACTCTACCTATCCACGAATTACACTAAAACCCTAACCTCGATACCACTTGAACGTTCATACATGAAGGATATATACGTGAATTAGACGACGTTCTATGAAATCCATTCAATACAGACCGGTTCAATCCATGTTTGTAAGGAATATAATAATCAACTACAATGAATCTGCTTTAAATTAATTGTTGAATGCTTGCCTACACCGGGAAAAGACTAACCAAATCTATTTCTTTATGATCGGAATGCTTATTAGTTCGAATGCTTGCAGGAAAGAGATTTATCATTGGCCATCAAGGGTTTAGTTGCCTCGAGTGCTTGTTGACTAGATATACATATTTATTGTCCTCATTCGTTCCCCTCCCTGCCTAGTAAATAAATATATTAATTAGTGAGAGTGTGTGGTTATCAAATTTGGGGTTATGTTATAAACTTCCATGCACACTTAACATTATCCCTGTTCAAGACTATCCTTTCCTCGTCTGGCCGATGAGATACAGCGAATCGCTGCCACAGAAAATGCGTTCCGTCAGTCCAGTGCGTTATTTAATGCGAGTATGAATAGATACTTATTTTCAATGAAATAAAAGAACCCTTTTTCTATTTCAGAGACGCTACCTATTGGTTGATCTTGTGAAATATGTATTGTCCAGTCCTTCATAAACTCAGTGGTAAATCTATATCATTAAGGTGATGCTATCAATTTGAAGTCGTTTAAATTAATTCAAAAACTTGTACATAATCCCACCCAACGTTTAAATCTCACGCGTTTTCCCCAATCTATCTCTATGTCTGTGTCGAGTTTTCGCTGTGTTTGGGAGTTATGGCTACATTATTTACCAGGCATTGTGCATAGATGAATCCCTGGGACGATGTGTCTTCATGCAAAGAAAAAATAATAATAAACTCGAGCACAATTACAGATCCATCCTAGCCACTGACCACCCAGCCCGTCATTTGTCTGCAGTGCACTGCACCAATGTAGTGCACCGCCTTATTTCTGGAGTTTTTTCTGTATTTTTAATTTCGGCATAAATCCCCTTAATGTGCAAGGCTTAGTTCCTCCCTACATCTCTTATATCAGTAAAATTAATGACAACCATCTAATTAATCCAGCCTTTATGACTGAGTTCTCCCTAACCGGAGTCCTTACCTTTACCTGGCAGTAAATGGTAGTAAATGTCTCATTATTGCTAAATTATTAAGGCCTGGTTATTGGCTTATAATTAATTGCCAGATTGTAATGTTATTAAATGCCTGGATATTGTGTAATGTTCAAAGCCTTGAGGCATTATTCATTAAGAAATGGTATTATGTTAGTTTAAGATTGCTATTATATCCATCTAGATATATGGCTAGTTGGAGGGAGAAATAATGAATAAAGTGCACAACCCTTGTCAATACTAAAAGTATGTAGTTAAAATGATCATTAAAATAATAAATGAAATTCACGACCTTTCTTTGCTTCCCAGGGTTCGTAGCCTTAACACTAACCTAACCACTTGAAAAGAAATGGTTGCGGTTATTTAAGACTATAACTTTAATCAAACTATTCTAGCTATTTGATAGAAAATGTCTTTAATTATTTACGACTGAATTTGTCATCGATGGAAATTCTCAGCAACTAGCTTTAATCAGAATTAAAGGATATGAATACAACCTTGTATATAAATTCCTTGATTGGGTAGGTAAAACTTATTTAGGGTTTATTTTTTTTATGTGAATAAAGGATTTACACGCCTCTCTCTTCTATATCTACAAATTAATGTTCATAGAGAAACTATCTCTTTCGTTGTATTTAACTTTTCCAATGCTCTAGACTAGATAAAATAAAACCCCAATAGTAAGGTACTATGTTATTGTCTAGATCTAGGCTACAAATATATGAAATTTATTGATTTAAGTAAATGCTAGCGTATGGTTATGACTGTTAAAGAAATGTTACGGCAAGTAGGTGAATTAAATTAGCTTAGACACAGCTGCTTTTGTTTTATATTGTTTTAATGAAATAGTTATGGTTTTCTTTCAATAGACCTAGATATGTATATAATCTATTGAATATGAGGTAATGTAATAACATGTTAGGTTATTGGAAGGAGAGATATGGTTGTCAGCATTTAGGGTTATGTGGTTGAATGTTGTCGAATTTTGTTAACATATAAAAATGCAAGGCCTTAAGGCTATGTACAATCAGTCCTTAGGAATTAGTATTGGGGAATCGAAATTAATTGTTTTTACTTCCCTTTAGGGGTAGATTGGCAACTAGTGAACTAATGGTAATTACACATAGTAACAGATCGGAATTTAATGCTAGTTGAGTCGTGGATAATTCCTCGTCTAATGATGGTTGGTGGTTGTCAGAGTTCTTTTGGATTGCGCTTTCCGTAGTGGTCGTGGTTTCTTAAGTATTATTGTACTTGGTAGTAATCAATTTGTTGCTTGGTCTGCTTGTGTCAGGCGGGATGTAGACACCTCCATGTTCCTCAGAACAGTCGCCAGCCCTGAGACTTTAAATGGTTAAAATCGATGGGAACCTGGGCTTGAGTGTTGATTATGTGTCTTGGAGGTCCTAACCATTGCAGGGTAGGATGGGCAAGTAGTCAGTCTTACTTATTGTCGCTTGATCATCATTAACGCATGTTGTTACCGTGGTCCATCATGTGTCGTCTTGCTGTGTTCGTCTTGCTTGCGTCTTGTTCGTCGTCGGGTTACTAGTTTCTGCCTGAGCAGTCGGCCAAGAGCCTATCTGACCTTGTCTCTCTCCGGAGCAGAGGACTAAGATTAAACGCCCTACTTTCCTATGCAGAAATAGTAAAATATACTTTTATGGATTCTTCCTTATGTCTATGTCGTTTAATGCTTTCAGTTACTGGTTGTGCGCCTTATGTCTTCTTGTTGTGATCATTGTGGTTGCATCTTGTTAGTCGTCGGGTGGAGATGTAGAGTCAAGTGTGTATGTTTCCTATTTACCCACTCGCACACACCTTAAACAAAAAATAAAATTGCACCTGTTATCATATTTGTTGTCGTAATGAGGAGGTTCGTTACATATGGTATCAGAGCGAGGTTTGACCCGCGACTTGGGATTCGCTACGGATTCCGTTGATGGGATTTGATCTGATTATACTATTGTTGATCGAGTTGATTGTGTGTGTGCAGGTAATCATGGTTAGAGGACTTCGCGGAGGAAGACGACGGGGTGCTAGGGGAGGAGGCGTGACGCCTCCAGTAGCATCCACGCCTGAGGGGTCTAACCCCCAGGGAGGCGAGCAGGTTCTCGGACAGGAGGAGATAGCAGTTGGTGACGTTGCTGGGATGATGAGAGATTTTCAGCGCATGTCTGAGGCACTGATCAACCGATTGGACAGAGACGAGGCTAGGGCGCTGGCACCCGCGGAGGTTCTGCCGCGTGCACCGGCCGTTACAGGTAGCATTCACCGTGAGCCCGAGAAGGTAAAATTTCACGAGTTCTTTGGTGCCTCGGATGGCGTCGCCGCTGAGGCATGGTTGGAGAATATGGTGATGTGCTTCGCCCTTCGTGATTATACCTCCAACATGAAGGTCCGCATGGCGGTCTTCCAACTGAAGGGGAGAGCTCTTCTATGGTGGAAGACGCTCCTGCCGCAACTGAACAAGGTCGTTGAAGACGTGTCATGGGAACTGTTTGAGGAACGGTTCTGAGAGAGGTATCTTTCAGAGGAATTCATTGAGCATCAGCTCAATGAGTTCAACGCATTACGACAGGGAGGTCATACGGTGCCTGAGTGCAAGGCACGTTTTATGGAGTTGCTCCGGTATGTTATGCACCTTAACACAGAGAAGCTCAAGGTCAACAGGTTCTTGTTTGGCCTTAACGTCAGCCTGTGTGCAAAGGTTAGGATCTTGATGCCTCAAACCTTGCACGACACTGTCCAAAAGGCCCTCATAGCAGAGGAGGAGCTTATCAGCAGGGGTCAAACCAGGACCCCAGTGAGACCAGTAGGGCAGGGTTCATCTGGAATGCCACAGCACCAGACACCAGTGAGACATACGTCGGGATATCGTGGCATCCAGAGGGGATCCACCTTCACTACACCCCGACGACCGTCGCCTCAGCAACGGGCACCTTATCGGGGACCACAACATCAACAGTAGCATCGCCCGCAGTAGCAGCAGTTTAGGCCTGTTCAGCAGAACAGACCTTGTTTCCAGGCCAGTGGGCCATCATCTTCTACTTCGGGCACCAGGACTACTGGGCCGAAGAAGGGGTTTTGGATGTGTGGGGAGCCACACTACCAGCGCGACTGTCCTGTGGAGAGGACCAAAGCGTCCGGATCAGCCGGACCCACTACCGCGGGAGATATGGGCAAGGCCCATCGGATTCATGCAGCGGTGTATAACCATCAGGCAGAGCACCAGTTGACTGTGCTTGAGATGACAGGTACTGTCACTGACCAGACCCTTAGTATTTTGATAGACCCAGGTGCTACCGAGAGTTTCATTTCTGGTGTAGCGCTAAAAAGGATTAAGGTAAAGGCAGTCGAACATGACGAGTTTAGCTTCATGGAGATGGCTTCAGGAGCTGAACAAAAGGTTGGAGGAAAGGTTACGAGCTATACCCTTAACTTGGGAGATTTTGTCACGAGGGTCAACTTGTACGTCAGGATCTTAGGATCTTATGACGTCATGATTGGTATGTATTGGTTGGAATCGCATGAGGCGATACTCAACTGTAAGACGAAACTGTTGAGCTTGGTTGATGATGAAGGACTGAGATGTGTGATTGTAGGACAGAACCAGGGAGTATCCCTGAGGTTCGTGTCTTCCTTACAGCTACGACAAAGTATGCGCAAGGGGTGCAAGCTTTATGCGATCCTTGCGCTAAATGAAAAGGGAGTAGCGGAAGGTCTAGAACACCTTTCGGTGGTGAAGGAATTTGCGGACATATTTCCAGAGGAGTTACCTGGGATGCTGTCGGAGAGAGATTGGGAGTTTACTATATACTTGAAACTGGGGACCGAACCGATAGCAAGAACGCCTTATCGGATGTCGACCCCGGAGTTGTAAGAGTTGAAAATGAAACTAAAGGAGTTGTTGGACCTGGGACTGATACGCCCTAGTGTGTCACCGTGGGGTGCACCAGTTATTTTCATACGAAATAAGGACGGATCATGGAGGCTTTGCATTGACTACCGTCAACTGAAAAAGGCTACGATCAAGAATCAGTATCCCTTACCAAGAATTGATGATATGTTTGATCAAATGAAGGGTGCGACGGTGTTCACCAAGATCGATTTGCGATCAGGGTATCACCAGTTACGGATCAAGGAGGATTACGTCCCTAAGACCGCCTTTAATATGAGATTTGGAAATTATGAATTTACTGTTTTACCATTTGGACTGACAAACACCCCAGGGGTATTCATGAGTTTGATGAACGGGGTGTTCCGCGAGTACTTGGACAAGTTTGTCCAAGTATTCATTGACAATATATTGATCTACTCTCAGACGACGGAGGAGCATGAAGAGCACTTGCGCTTGGTACTACAGTGTCTACGAGAGCACAAATTGTATGGGAAGTTGTCCAAATTCTCTTTTTATCAATCGAGGATCCACTACCTAGGGCATGTCACCTCCGGTGAAGGTATCGTCGTGGATCCAGCCAAGGTTGAGGCTATTATGGAATGGCTTGCACCGACGAACGTCACAAAAGTGCGTAGTTTTATGGGTTTAGCGGGATACTATCAACGGTTTGTCGAGGGATTTTCAAAGATAGCAAATCCGATCATGGAATTGCAGAAGAAAAACAAGAAGTTTGTTTGGACCGAGAAATGCGCGAAAGCATTTCGGAGGCTTAAGGAGTTGTTGACGACAGCGCCGATACTAAAGGTCCCTGACATGGACGCGGACTTCTTGGTATGCACTGACGCATCCAAGGAAGGTTTAGGTGGAGTCTTGATGCAAGACGGACGAGTGATTTCTTACATTTCGAGGAATCTGAGAAGGCATGAGGAGAACTACGCGATGCACGATTTGGAGTTATTAGCCATCATATATGCCTTGAAGGTTTGGAGACACTACCTTGTTGGACGAAAATTTGAATTAAATACTGATCATTGTGGACTACAACACATTTTTATGCAAAGCGACTTGAACGCACGACAACGGCGTTGGTCGGAATTGCTTAGCGAGTATGAATTCAAGATTACTTACATAAAGGGAACAGTGAACCGAGTGGTGGATGCCTTGAGTCAGAGGCCATGCATCTTTTTGGTGTTACCTCTTCAGACAAATCTGCGTGAGAAGATTCTCACTTTACAGCGTGATGATGACTGGTACAAAGAAGTCGAGGATTTTATCGGACAAAACACAATGATGGTACCACGATATGAGGGATATTCATTTGATAGCGATGGTTTATTGAGGTTTAGAGGTCGGATTTACATACCGCCAAACGACGATTTGAGGATGTTGATCCTGAGCAAGGCTCATAGAGAAGTTTACATGGCTCACCCGGGAGTCACGAAGATGAGGGCAGACCTTAAACCCTTATTCTTATGGAAGGGAATGAAGGCCGACATAGTCAACTTTGTGGCTAGATGTCTAGAGTTTCCGCAGGTAAAGACTGAACATAGACACCCGGCAGGTTTACTTCAACCACATGCCATTCCGGAATCAAAATGGGAAGTTATTTCGATGGATTTTATTGTTGGATTGCCACTGACGGCAAGGAGTCACGACTCGATTTTTGTAGTAGTAGACACTCTGATGAAGAGTGTTCACTTTATTCTGGTGCGTATGACGTATCAGGCACCTGACATAGCGAGATTTTTCATCAGTGAGATTGTGAGGCTGCATGGCATGCCTAAGAAGATTATATCCAATCGAGTATCGGTGTTTACTGGACGATTTTGGACGAGTTTCCAAGAGGCCTTGGGAACCCAACTTAATTTTAGTACTGCGTATCACCCAGAGACTGACGGGAAGACCGAACGCATGAACCAAACCTTTGAATACATGTTACGCATGTATGTGATGGACCAACAAAAGAGTTGGGAGGAATTCTTGCCTCTAGTAGAGTTCGCTTACAACAACAGTTACCAGAGCACCATTAAGATGGCGCCTTTTAAGTTTCTTTATGGGCGACCGTGTCGTATGCCCTTGAGTTGGGATCGGCTTGAGGATAGGGTCCTGGTGGAACCAGAAGTGATCCAAGAAATGGAAGAGCAAATGCAAACCATAAGACAAAGGATTAAAGAAGCGCGGGATCGACAGAAGAGTTATGTCGATGCGCACCGAGTCGACCGTGGTTACAAGGTCGGTGATCGAGTCTTCTTGCGGGTAAAACTGCATAAGAGTTCAATCAAGTTTGGAAAGGGAGATAAACTCTCTCCTACATTCGTGGGACCTTTCAAGATTGTGGAGAGAAAGGGGCCCATGGCCTATGGACTAGCCTTGCCTGATTCTTTAAGGCGTATGCACAATGTTTTTCATGTATCTGTTTTGAGACATTATATTAGTGATCCTACACACGTGATTGACATGAGTTCCTTGTAGGTATCGGATGAAGGAGCACTCATGGCTGAGTCGGTCCGCATCTTAGATCATCGCGTTCGACAGTTACGACATCGAACGGTAGATCAGGTCAAGGTCCAGTGGGACAGTTATAGTCTGCACTCGGCAACCTGGGAGGACGCATATGATATGCGCCAGCAGTTTCCATTTTTGTTTGATAGATAGACTTATGATACTGTGATACTTTTATTTCGGCATTTATACCGAGAAACTTCGGGACAAAGTTTAGACTAAGAGGGGGTGTATGTAACATCCCGCTCTAGCGCACTGAGAAAACTTATTATTTGAGGACACTTGCTCGCAAGTGATCTGGACTTTTCTGATGTTAAAACATTTATACTTGATTATGATGCGTTATGATAGAGGACATGATGTTTTACTATTTAATGTAGACAGGTGCTATTGACTCAGTTGTATTGAGTGTGCAGGGTTTTGGACCTTGAGGATGCAGAGGCATTGGTGGAAACCCTTGGAATATGGATTGAGTCAGGGAGTGTACTATTTGGGGTTGATTTATTTACTATGATATTTCATTGATTTGATGATTTGATGTTGACATGCTCTAACACGATTGTCGATGATGCAGGCTGACGATAGATTGCCGAACAGACTCACATATGGAGTAAGGGGGCCACACACAATTTCCAGAAAGGTTGAGGGAGAGGGGTGGACAGCAGCCCTGCCACCGCCTACTAGCACTCTCGCCATGGCTCGAACTGTAGGTTAACGATTACCTAGTTCGAGAGGATCCACGATGCCGTGAGGGCAGACTGCGACAGTCGCTCACGATGATTCTAAGGGGCGCTCAATAAGGCAGGGACCTTATTCCTTAGAGCCCTTAGTCTCCCACAAGTTCACCTGGCAGAGTGTTGACTCCATGGGTTATAGATGTCTACCAATATGTCCAGATGGCGAGTGGAACCCTTGGAGCACGTGGTGCATCCTGAAGGGAACGTCGCACAAAAGAAACACAAGAATCGAGTGGCACCCTTGGAGCATGTGGTGCATCCTGAAGGGCACGTCGCGCAAAGGAAACAAACGAGGCGAGTGGCACCCTTGGAGCACGTGGTGCGTCCTGAAGGGCACGTCGCATAGATGTGGATGAAGGAAACAAACCTAAATATCCCTAATACAATAATGCCTTAATAAATCCTTAAACCACTCCCCTAACCCAGTGTCGCCCAGTTCAGAATCTAAGTACTGAGTCTAAAAATTTCAGGGTAAAATTTTAGTCTAACCTTAAGAATAGACCCTGGAATAAAAATAACAATTTAAACCAGAACCCACCTAAGTAATAGTTAGGTCTTCATAAAATTCTTGGGGTAAATAAAGAGAGTAAGGATTTAGTTAAATTAAGGGATTAAAAAATTTGCAAAGAGGAAATTAATTCCTAACTTGTGAAAGAACAAAAGATATTAAATAAATAATAATTGAAAAGATTAATTAGCGCATTTACCTTTTTGGTTTTAAAAGAAAAAAAAGGAAGGGATTAATAAAAAATAGGGAAACTAAGTAATAAGGAAACATAGACAATTAATAAGTAATAAAATTATTTAACGAGCGGGAGTTTAAAAAAGTTATGAATTTAAAAAAATAAAATGAAAGGATTAATTAGCGCATTTACCTTTTTGGTTTTAAAAAAAGAAAAGGAAAGGGAATAATAAAAATAGGGAAATGAGCCTTTTAATAAATTTAAAGAAAATAGTGTTGGAGAAACGTGGGGGATGAATGACACTTGTACCACAGAGAATTTTTTAGGGTTTTCTTTAAAACTTAAATTAAATATGATTAGGGCAAGAGGGGGTCTCAAAACTCTATAAAAGAAAGGGGGATGAGCAGGAAAGAGGGGGGGGTTGTTAGGTATCGTTATGCTGCCAAATTTGGACTGGATTGATTGCTTGTGAGTTGGGATTTTGTCAGCTGGGATTAGAGTGGTAGCTCAGCCTTGGAGGCGAGCTGGGAAGCTAGGTATACCATCTGGACTGTGTGTGGCCACTTTGCGGCTTGAGGGGCTAAGGGGGAAGCAGAGTACCCCTAGCGATTGGCTGGGAGGTACTGGTGTAGTCTCTACGGTCAGCGGGCGGGAGCGGCACGGAGCGCGGGCATCATCGAGGCGGGCAATAAGGCAATGGTAAGCTCATGTATTTAGTATAGTAGAATTCATAGTTATTTACTGTTGCGATTATGATTGTATTGTGGTAAAATGTTATTTCAGCTTGTTTCCTCGTCCTTTAAACTATGCAAGAAAAAAAAAAGTATTTTCTGAAGATCTTCTATCTCAACGCATTGAATGGCGTCCCAGCGTTGGCAATTAGTTCTGGAATTTCATTCGAATTTGTTCCTGTAAACTGTATCTGAACATTTTGTTTTTGTTTTTTTATATTTGGTACAGTTTTAGGGTTTCTGGTAAATTTGTTTTGGGTTTATGGCTACTGTATTTGGGTCTCTGGGCGAATTAGTTTTTCCTTCTTACATGCCGTGGATGGCTAGCGATAGGCTCTGCGTGTTGTGGTTATCAAATTTGATAGATGAATTTGGTAGTCCCTCACAAAGAACCGAAACAAGGACCCTACAGAAGGCAGCTATATACGAACTACCTTGATCTATACACAATACTCTACCTATCCACGAATTACACTAAAACCCTAACCTCGATACCACTTGAACGTTCATACATGAAGGATATATACGTGAATTAGACGACGTTCTATGAAATCCATTCAATACAGACCGGTTCAATCCATGTTTGTAAGGAATATAATAATCAACTACAATGAATCTGCTTTAAATTAATTGTTGAATGCTTGCCTACACCGGGAAAAGACTAACCAAATCTATTTCTTTATGATCGGAATGCTTATTAGTTCGAATGCTTGCAGGAAAGAGATTTATCATTGGCCATCAAGGGTTTAGTTGCCTCGAGTGCTTGTTGACTAGATATACATATTTATTGTCCTCATTCGTTCCCCTCCCTGCCTAGTAAATAAATATATTAATTAGTGAGAGTGTGTGGTTATCAAATTTGGGGTTATGTTATAAACTTCCATGCACACTTAACATTATCCCTGTTCAAGACTATCCTTTCCTCGTCTGGCCGATGAGATACAGCGAATCGCTGCCACAGAAAATGCGTTCCGTCAGTCCAGTGCGTTATTTAATGCGAGTATGAATAGATACTTATTTTCAATGAAATAAAAGAACCCTTTTTCTATTTCAGAGACGCTACCTATTGGTTGATCTTGTGAAATATGTATTGTCCAGTCCTTCATAAACTCAGTGGTAAATCTATATCATTAAGGTGATGCTATCAATTTGAAGTCGTTTAAATTAATTCAAAAACTTGTACATAATCCCACCCAACGTTTAAATCTCACGCGTTTTCCCCAATCTATCTCTATGTCTGTGTCGAGTTTTCGCTGTGTTTGGGAGTTATGGCTACATTATTTACCAGGCATTGTGCATAGATGAATCCCTGGGACGATGTGTCTTCATGCAAAGAAAAAATAATAATAAACTCGAGCACAATTACAGATCCATCCTAGCCACTGACCACCCAGCCCGTCATTTGTCTGCAGTGCACTGCACCAATGTAGTGCACCGCCTTATTTCTGGAGTTTTTTCTGTATTTTTAATTTCGGCATAAATCCCCTTAATGTGCAAGGCTTAGTTCCTCCCTACATCTCTTATATCAGTAAAATTAATGACAACCATCTAATTAATCCAGCCTTTATGACTGAGTTCTCCCTAACCGGAGTCCTTACCTTTACCTGGCAGTAAATGGTAGTAAATGTCTCATTATTGCTAAATTATTAAGGCCTGGTTATTGGCTTATAATTAATTGCCAGATTGTAATGTTATTAAATGCCTGGATATTGTGTAATGTTCAAAGCCTTGAGGCATTATTCATTAAGAAATGGTATTATGTTAGTTTAAGATTGCTATTATAGCCATCTAGATATATGGCTAGTTGGAGGGAGAAATAATGAATAAAGTGCACAACCCTTGTCAATACTGAAAGTATGTAGTTAAAATGATCATTAAAATAATAAATGAAATGCACGACCTTTCTTTGCTTCCCAGGGTTCGTAGCCTTAACACTAACCTAACCACTTGAAAAGAAATGGTTGCGGTTATTTAAGACTATAACTTTAATCAAACTATTCTAGCTATTTGAGAGAAAATGTCTTTAATTATTTACGACTGAATTTGTCATCGATGGAAATTCTCAGCAACTAGCTTTAATCGGAGTTAAAGGATATGAATACAACCTTGTATATAAATTCCTTGATTGGGTAGGTAAAACTTATTTAGGGTTTATTTTTTTTATGTGAATAAAGGATTTACATGCCTCTATCTTCTATATGTACAAATTAATGTTCATAGAGAAACTATCTCTTTGGTTGTATTTAACTTTTCCAATGCTCTAGACTAGATAAAATAAAACCCCAATAGTAAGGTACTATGTTATTGTCTAGATCTAGGCTACAAATATATGAAATGTATTGATTTAAGTAAATGTTAGCGTATGGTAATGACTATTAAAGAAATGTTACGGCAAGAAGGTGAATTGAATTAGCTTAGACACAACTGCTTTTGTTTTATATTGTTTTAATGAAATAGTTATGGTTTTCTTTCAATAGACCTAGATATGTATATAATCTATTGAATATGAGGTAACGTAATAACATGTTAGGTTATTGGAAGGAGAGATATGGTTTTCATCATTTAGGGTCATGTGGTTGAATGTTGTCGAATTTTGTTAACATATAAAAATGCAAGGCCTTAAGGCTATGTACAATCAATCCTTAGGAATTAGTATTGGGGAATCGAAATTAATTGTTTTTACTTCCCTTTAGGGGTAGATTGGCAACTAGTGAACTAATGGTAATTACAAATAGTAACGGATCGGAATTTAATGCTAGTTGAGTTGTGGATAATGCCTCGTCTGATGATGGTTGGTGGTTTTCAGAGTTCTTTTGGATTGCTCTTTCCATAGTGGTCGTGGTTTCTTAAGTATTATTGTACTTGGTAGTAATCAATTTGTTGCTTGGTCTTCTTGTGTCGGGCGGGATGTAGACACCTCCATGTTCCTCAGAACAGTCGCCAGCCCTGAGACCTTAAATGGTTAAAATTGATGGGAACCTGGGCTTGAGCATTGATTATGTGTCTTGGAGGTCCTAACCATTGCAGGGTAGGACGGGCGGGTAGTCAGTCTTACTTATTGTCACTTGATTGTCGTTAACACATGTTGTTACCATGGTCTGTCGTGTGTCGTCTTGCTGTGTTCGTCTTGCATGTGTCTTGTTCATCGTCGAGTTACTAGTTTCTACCTGAGCAGTCGGCCAGGAGCCTATCTGACCTTCTCTCTCTCCGGAGTAGAGGACTAAGATTAAACGCCCTACTTTCCTGTGCAGAAATAGTAAAATCTACTATTATGGATTCTTCCTTATGTCTATGTCGTTTAATGCTTGCAGTTACTGGTTGTGCTCCTTATGTGTTCTTGTTGTGATCATCGTGGTTGCGTCTTGTTAGTCGTCGGGTGGCGACGTAGAGTCAAGTGTGTATGTTTCCTCTTTACCCGCGTGCACACACCTTAAAAAAAAAAACATTTTGCACCTGTTATCAGAGTTGTTGTCGTAACGAGGAGGTTCGTTACACTAAGAGTGTGATGTAAACTATACCTAGATGCAATACATTCTTTAAATAAACCCAAATTCAATAGAGTGTTCCTGCACAAGAAGCATACCTCATCATATAATACTAATGCAATGAATAGATCTCAATACACATGTGCAGGAAATAATGCCATGACGACAAGAGCATGAGGCAAGGTGCAAGCATAATTATCAAGAAATAAATGAATTTGCATACACCCAATCCATCAAGAAATTCATAGATATCATGTTGCAAATCATGAAAATTACAAGAGTTAACCTCATGA
>ML815176.1:149793-179272 GCA_009831015.1 Picea engelmannii | reverse complement strand
CTATGTATCTCATCTTCCTGATTTGAATCACTAACGTTATCTCCATCCATATCATCATTAATAACTTGATCAACAACTTCAATATTCTGATCTTGAAGTTCATCTCCATGTAAAGTAGTATTTCTGCTAGTACTTGGCAAATACCTCTCTGGAGGTTGACACTTTGGGGGTATCATCTACATATTTAAAAACAACATAGAAAAGTTAGTGTGTATAGAAAATATAAAAATCCTAATAAGAAATATTACCAAAATTCATGACATACTAATTATTACAGAGAATACATTAAATATTGAATCCTCTTACCAAGGGACGATATTCATAACCCCCTTTGGCGTGCCCCTTCTCCCTACAATGTTTTTGGGATGTTGTTATTAAAAGTCTTCTATTTTTCAAGCCTCTGCAATCATAGCAAGGGCAATAACATTTTCCATCGCCCCTCGCCTCTAATGTCGCTCTTAACCGAGCAAGCTTCCTATCATTTTCGTTCATTGTGACAAATCCTTGTCCTGACAAGTAATTGTCTTACCTACAGCATACCAAACATTAAGTTGTCAATTTTTTATATTTTGGCTACTCCTTTCAATTATGATATGTTTATTTACAGTGACCTAAATCTTTATAATAAGGTCAACATCTTTATAATAAGGTGATCATATGTGTAGAGGATCAACATCATGAAGACATATATAACATCTTTATAATAAGGTCATATGTGTACAATTTTTTTCTTTATATAATAACGACATATACATCGAACATAAGTTTAGGGTTAGTGTTTATTTATCTTATTAGTCCCTGCTAAAGCAGGGAATATAGCAATCAATTACTATAATTTCATCGATTAGGGTTGAGTTTCAAGAGCAATTCCATATCTTTATCAATGAAAAGAGAGAGAGATTATATCTACAATTGAAGGGAAAAAGATATGTGGATTCCATAAACCTAGAATATTATGGAATCCACATACCCTTTTCCATAGAATATACCAACTAGATACAAAAATCAAAGACATGAAATATGGTACACACATATTATATTATCAAGGAAAAAACAAGCTAAATGCAATTTGGACATTTGAAAAAAAAAATTACAAGTTAAATGAGTACATCAATAAAAAACAACATACTAACCTTGCAAGTTCAAAATCCAAGCTATGTAGATCGAGAATTGGATTTGTTCAACCGGTGGGTGACGAAAAAAATAAACAGCTCAAACAAAAGCCAAGAACAGTGTCGCAACTAAATTGTGTCGCAAAGTCTCTTAAAGTCACGTATATATAGATAAAATAGTCAACTAGCCATTATCACTGACCAATGAGATAGGTAAAAATTTTGTTGCTATTGCCACGAAAGATCGTCGCTATAGCGACGAACATCCCGACTTGGTTAAATTAATATTTTCGTCGATATTGTGACAAACGTGCGTGGAAATATCCACGAAAATCTTGCCCTCTTTAAAAAAATGATGAAACTAGTGGAAGTGTGGAAAATTTTCGTGGAATAATCCGCCCATATGTAGTAGTGCCATCAAAACTGATGGCACCCAAATCAGATAAACGAGGCTCCCAGAAATGGCCTGCAAAGGTGCGCTCCTCAATAGCTTCCCTACATGACAATGGATTTTGGATCAACAATCTGGCAGCATAAACCTATTCTGAACCACAACTGATCTCCTCATGGCCTCAAGAAGGTCTATTTTATATAGATCTGAAGTTGGTAACGATATCCCAACTTCCTCCCAAGATATGGCCTCAAAAAGAGACCAATATCTCCCAATATTAGCCAAAATCTCCAAAATCAGTTAATAAAATCAAATAAAAATCACTAATATAAAGTTCAAACCCAATTTATAACCAAATTTAGGCATAATTCCCCTATGGCCTGGCACGCGCCCTCTTTTCATGGTCATATGTGATCATGTGGAAAAGCGTCATCCCCATAGGGGTTGCGCGCTGGCCCCTTCTCCGTAGACACGAATCATATTGAATCCCATAAAATCGGAGGCTATCCCCATTCTTTTGCGCCAGGTATCAAGTCCCAGGTCATATGGAAACAACACCGAGAACCATGGTTGCAAGTTATAACTACACCAACATAACACATATGCAACATTCGTGGTCACATACATCAGTCGTATGGTCAAGGGTTGTGGCTAGGCCCCAACCCTTTTCCACCCAGGCATAACACAATACACAAATTAAATAATTTTGGAAATAGTTATTTTTAAGCTCCATGGTGTAGGCAGGATGGTGCCCATCCTTTGCGAAGACTCTTCTTAGTGGGAGGTCTCCAATTCGAATCCGGTAACTCATAAAATTCTGTAAAACCAAACGACCAACACCTCGGTGCCATGTGGCACCACTGCATTCATTGATTTCTTGAGCCACATGTCAAATGTTGATTGGACCAGTTGTCTACCACCTGCCTACCACTTGTCAGTGTCGTACCCTTCCACATGTCATTATACGACGTTCCACATCAACTGTACGGGTGTTCTATGTGTCACCCTTTCAGTGGCGACACATGTCACCTCCCAGTTGGTCCACCTGTACCTTCCACGTCAGCAGTCCATTGTGCCCCTACTACGTCAGTTGTACGACCTGCTATCATGTGTCACCTCCATAAGATGTCATGTTAGTTGTACAGACCCTGCCATATCTATGCCAACTATGCTACCACGTAAGTTTTACGACATGTACAGTTAGCTGCCACGTGGCCCTATACAGAATGTATGGACTGTACAGTCAGCATTTTTTTTGCCTATTTGGAAAAATGAATAGAACACAATATCTGGAGCATACAATGTTCATTTGATCCCATTCAAGTCTTTTTGGGTTTGTATCGACGAGGCCTACGCACATGTCCGTTTTGAAGCCATTGTGGGAACGTTGATTTTTAGGCCTTTCTGAGCCCCATCAAGCTCCTGGATTCAATTTTGTATCACACCTCCCCACTAAAGGACATTTTGGTCCCCAAAAGGTTACAAGAATGGACTTTGATTGATTACATTCTCATAAGGACGAAAAAAAAAACACGATGTTGTACAAAAATGATGTTCTAACAGGTCATCATTTCAACATGTGTGATTACATTAATGGAAGCAAAATACAATGAAGTTGTGTCATCCACTTTTGGAAAAACCAAGTGGTTGGTTTCTTTTCTTCATGGTGTTCTTCTTTCCTCACTAGTAATCCTTCTTCCTTCGTGAGTACTTGTGAAATCCTTTTGTCCTTCCTTGGACAGAGCTTCGGATTAAGCTTCCAACAACTAGCCTTTTGATGTCCACTCATGTTGCAATAAGTGCACTGAGTTTTTGGCATCGAGACTTGTTTACCCTTCTCTTTATTCCATTATGGAGTTGAGTCTTTATGTTGTGTTTCCTTCCTGGTCAACATAGGTTTCATGTACAAATTTTGTCTCTTCCAACACTTGGAAACACAATGCTTGGGTGAATGGCAATAAGTACATGGATAAATATTCCACAAGTTCTGGATTACTTGATTATTCTTATTATAATCAAAAGGAGAATTGGTAAAATTATGACCATTATACCTTCCATGTTGATATTCACTTTTCTTTGGATATGACTTGCATTCACTACCACAATCCTGAAGTGATGCGCCATTATCTTTCGTGAAGTGTTCCTGCAATGTCTTAATTTGGCCATTTGAAGCATTACTTGCTTCCAAAGTTTTGGAACCCATCTTGGAGGATGCTCCAAGATCCACTTCATCATATCCCAATCCTAAATATCGAGGCTTTTCCACACCCTCAATAGGATTAATGATGCTTTGGACCTCAATTCCAAGACCCTTTCCTTCATAACCCATCCTGGTTAGCAATTTCAAACCTATACCTCTTGTATGTTTTTCAAATGCACCAAAACCATCTTGATGGGAATACGGAGAATTTGATGAATGACCTTCACTGCATACCTCAGATATGTTTTTTGAAACATATGTAGAAGGCACTTCCTTCAATCCTTCTTTTCCTTTGTTTTTCTTTGAAGCTTTCTCTTGAATCGTTCTCTTTCGTTCCAAGTAGTCTTCATACAACACTTTCATCATCTCAGCCATGGAAAACACCGAATTTCTAAATTCCTTCTCATCTTGAGAAAGTCCTCATGTAGATTCCATTTTCTCCCTTGAGATGAGCTCTTCCCTGGTTAACATGCAAAACTCAAATTCCAAATGTCAAATAGCTCTGATACCAACTTGATCCGTAAATATCTTTTACACGACTATGGTTGAGTTATTATGCATGTATTTATTAACCAATTAGGAAACTTAAAGAAAGAGAAATAATTATGAAGGATTTATAACATCCATATAAACATATGTAGATATGAACTAAATCACAAACAACAGCAAACCATAACACAAATGTGGTAACAGAGTTTGTCAATCTTCACCTACGTCTACGGGCCTTGTCTCAGTGGGCTTTGCATATTTATGTTAGAATCTTTACAAGTACATCATGATAGTGCCAAAAGGTTACAAGAATGAATTGGTAATGTTCTACCATATCTCATGAACCCATCAAAACTGATGGCACCCAAATCGGATGAACGAAGCGCCCAAAAATGGCTCGCAAATGTGCGCTCCTCAATAGATTCCCTGCATGACAATGGCTTTTGGCTCAAAAATCCAAAATCATAAACCTATTTTGAACCACCATTGATCTCCTAATGGCCTCAAGAAGGCCTGGTTTATATATATCTGAAGTTGGTAACCATATCCCAACTTCCTCCCAAGATTTGACCTCAAAAAGAGCCCAATATCTCCCAATATTAGCCAAAATCTCCAAAATCAGCTAATAAAATCAAATAAAAATAACTAATATAAAGTTCAAACCCACTTTTTAACCAAATTTAGGAATAATCCCCCCTATGGCCTGGTGCGCGCCCTCTTTGCATGTTCATATGTGATCATGTGGCCAAGCACTATCCCCATAGGGGTTGCGCACTGGCCTCTTCTCCGTAGACACTGGTCATATTGAATCCCATAAAATCGGAGGCTATCCCCATTGTTTCGCAACAGGTATCAAGTCCCGGGTCATATGGAAACAACACTGAGAACTGTGGCTGTAATTTATAACCATGCCAACTTAACACATATTCAATGGTAGTGGTCACATACATCGATCATATGGTTGAGGGTTGGGGCTAGGCCCCAACACTTTTTCGCCTGAGCTTAACATAATAGACAACTTAAATAATTTAGGAAATAGTTAGTTGTAAGATCCACGGTGTAGGCGGGTTGGTTCCCAGCCTTTGTGAAGACTCTGCTCGGTGGGAGGTATCCAGTTCAAATCTAGTAACTCATAAAATTTTGTAAAACCAAATGAACAACACCTGGGTACCACATGGCACCACCACATTCATCGATTTCCCGAGCCACATGTCAAATGTCGATTGGACAAGTTGTCTACCACCTATCATCATCATACCATGCCATGTGTCACCGTATGACGTGCCACATCAACTGTATGAGTGTGCCATGTGTCACCCTTTTAGTGGTGACATGTGTCACCTCCAGGTTGGTCCACCTATACCTGCCACGTCAACAGTCCATTGTATCCCTTCCACGCCAATTGTACGGCTTGCTACCACGTGTCACCTCCAGAAGATGACACATCAGCTATATGGACCTCGCCACGTCTACGTCAACTATGCTACCACATTATTTGTATGGCCCTACGGCCTGTATAGTTAGCTCCCATGTGGCCCTGTACAAAATGTACAAACTGTACAGTCATCATTTATTTTGTTTGTTTGGAAAAACGAACAAAATGTGATATCAGGAGCATACATTGTCCATTTGAACTCGTTCAAGTTGCGTTGGTTTCATATCGACGAGGCCTACACACACATCCATTTTGAATCCATTCTGAGAACATTGATTTTTAGGCCTTCCTTACCCCCATCAAGCTCCTGGATCTGATTCTGGATCAATAGAAATAACCAAGGATATGGTACCATAAGTTTGACACATATATCCTTAGTTTGTGATTTGTGAGAAGCAAATTTGATCACTGCATATATTCCAAGGAAGAAGGTGGATGTTTCATATATGTTGCTTTGTATGTTGATGACATGTTGTTGATCAGAAACAACATGGATGTAATAAAGGAGGTGAAGAAGCAGCTCTCCTCCAAGTTCTACATGAAGGATCTCGATCCAGCTAACTTCATTCTGGGAATGGAGATTAAGAGAGATAGAGCCACTAGAAATATCTAGTTGAATCAGAAAAAGTATATGGACACAGTTCTGAAATGGTTCAACATGAAGGATTGAAAACCGGTGAAGATGCCAATTCCTGTGGGAGCAAGGCTTATTGTTGAACAATTTCCAAAGAAACAATAATAAATAGAGGACATGACACATGTTCCCTATGCAAGTTTTGTTGGTAGTCTAATGTATTTGATGGTTTGCACTCGACTAGACATTGCCCATGCAGTGGGAGTGTTGAGGAGGTACATGTCGACACCTGGAAAGGAGCATTGGATAGTTGTCAAGAGAGTATTTAGGTATTTGTGTGGCACAAAGAACTATATTATATCCTACCAAGGAAAACCTGGAGGTGACAGTGGTAAATTATATGTAAATGGCTTTGTTGACGCCGACTGAGCTGGAGATCTAGATCGATGGAGGTCGACCAGTGGATATGTCTTCAATATGTTTGTTGGAGAAATAAGTTAGATGAGTAAGCGACATACAATTGTAGCCTTGTCAACAAAAGAAGTTGAATACATGGTGGCCACTCATGGAAGCAAAGAAGAGGTATGGCTTCAAAGGTTTTTTTTAAGAATCAGGTTTGAGTAAAGAGTTATGAAGGTAAGTTGCAACAATAAAAGCACAATATTTATGGAAAAGAACCCAACTTATCATTCAAATACTAAGTGCATTCATGTACAATACCATTTTGTAATATATATGGTGGAAAGTAACAATGTTTTTGTGTTACTGGAGAAATTAAACACATTGGAAAACATAGCAGACTCGTTGAAAAAGTCTGTGAGTTTTTTGAAGTTCTCTTGGTGTAGAGAGGCAATGGAAATTATTTCCCTAGGTTTGTGAACGAAAATTCAGGAATCTCATGTTTCAGAAAAGAAGACAACAAGTGGGAGAATGTTGGGTTGTTATATTCTTTTAAGTGAAAGTCAGGTTGAGGTGAATCGACTGACGATCGAAGGTCGAGGTGTATCGACAAAAAGTCGAAGGTTGAGAGTGTCGACCGAGAAAAGTGGAAATCGAAGATATCGACACCAAGTCAATCAACAAGAGGTCGAAGTGCGGGACTGAGAAGACCAACTAGATACTGAATGAAGCATCAACTCATAGTCGATTGGTAACCCGACTAGGAGTCAACTGTAATAGAATCCTAGGATTTGAGGGATTTGTACTTATCTGAATTTATGCAGGAGTGCAACAAAATACAAAAATAATCATAAATACAAAGATGCAGTGGAAATAACACTTCATTTCATTAATATCAAAGAACTGAAATTTGTTTACAAACAAAATAGAAATAAACTAGCTAGGGTGTTGGTAGCTTATCTCTGTGAAGAGATGTGGATGCTACAGGCCTTTGAACTCTATGTTACAATTAGGTGCAAAAGCCTATATATTATTGAGAAACAATGGAAACCCTAAACATCCAAAAACCTAACCCTAGGAGATGAAACGCCAGAATATGGGCCCCGTTGGGGTAAATTGGTACATCAATTTCTTGGGGTCATAACTTTGGAATAATATCTTTGTTTGACGAATATGATACATTGTTAAAAAGATCTATCTGAGGAATACAATTGCTGACAATGGATATCATGGATTGGAACAAAATAAAATTCCCCAGAGGTTGATGCCCAAAAAACGTCGTTTAGGGCCTCAAAACGGCTCTAAAAGTTCAGGACCCGAAAAACTGCCAAAAATGGTAAAATGTGCTACAATTAAGGAAACTGAAAAAATGAAAGAAACAATGGTGGGGGTCCAAATGGAATAGGCGGGTGGACACTAATATCCACCTGGATCATTCCTCCCTCCTTAGGAAGCAATGGTCCCCATTGCATTGAGTTCCTCCATGAGATGAGGAAACTTCTACTGAACTTGGTCCTTGGTGAGCCACTTGCACTGGTGAAGGAGTTGACCTTATTTAACAACTCGGTATAGTTGGATCCTCTAATGGAGGGTGTTCTTGATCCATGTGTCCATAATTCGATCAGTTGTGGCTTGTTCCATGCAGTCTGGGTTTAACTATGTCATTGTGAGTTGTTCTTCCATGTCAGATGTGTCCAGTAGAGGTGGAAAGTAAGGCCGAAGGCGGTCCACATTGAACATTGGGTGCATACCAAGGAACGGTGGGATAATGAGCTCAAAGGCATTGTCCCCTACAGCCTTTTTTATGGTGTATGGCCCATATCAAAGCAGTTGAATCTTGTGGTGGGGTCGAGCGACGTGCTCCTTCTGCAAATGTAGCCACACTTTGTCGCCCACCTGGAAGTTGTGTTGCACCCAATGTTGATCATGTCATTGCTTGTACTTAGCATTGGCTCTACCCAATATGTCATGAACTTGTTGGAGAATGTGTTGAATGCGCTCAATGAATTTTTTCTCCTTGGTAGCTTCAGAATGGACATTAGTCGAATCAGCCTGAGTAGTTGCAAATGGTATGGTTACGTCAATGGGATATAGTGGTTGGAATTCCAAGCCCACCTGAAAGGGGTTGTGGTTGGTTGAGTTGTGGAGGGCCCGGTTATAGCTATGGTGTACATAGGGTAGGATCTCATCCCATGTGTGGGTATGCTTTGAGTTGTACATGCACAAAATGTGTACGATCATCTTGTTGACGATCTATGTCTAGCCATAGGTTTGGGGATGGAAAGTTGTGGAATTGGTGAGCTTAGTGTCCAGCATTGACCAGAGGCTCGACCAAAATGTACTAAGGAACCTGTTGTCCCGATATGAGATGATAGACTATGGGATCCCAAAGTGTACCCACACTCATTCAAAGAATAGTTTAGCAGTGGCTTTTGTTGTGATATTCTTCTTGCAGGCCACCATAATGGCCATCTTCGAGAATTTGTCGATGACCACGAAAACACAGTCGTTTCCATGCTTAGTATAAGGAAGGTCCGACATGTAATACATGGATATGGATTCCCAAGGTCGACTAGGGGTAGGAAACGGAGTATAGAGGCCTTGCTTCTTGATGGCTGGTTTCGAAATGACGCAGGCAGTGCAGGATTTGATGTACTTCCCGACATCCTGTCGAAGGTTTGGCCAATAGAAATACTTCTGCAGTACCGCCATTGTTTTCTCGACCCCAAAATGCCCAGCGACCTGACTATAGTGTGCTTCCCAAATCATCTTGGCACACTCGCTTGAAGGAACACAAAGGTTTCCCAGGTGACATAATAGTGCATCCTGGAGGTGAAAATTTGGAACTCGGTTACCCTCCAAGAGTGTGTTGTATGTGTCGCCAAAATCTGGATCTCTCTTGTAGAGAAGCGGCCAATCAAAAGTCTCATGCCCACAAGAGTTGATCATAGTGGTTATCGCAATGATCGGTGGTTGGCTGAGGCATTCTGCAACATTATTAGTGCTTCCCTTCTTGTGCTTGATGTTCAAATGAAACTGTTGCAGATATGTGGACCACTTATGATGGCGATCATTATGCAACTTCCCTTCTGTCTGTATGAACTGCAGGAGTCAGTGGTCTGTTTGGATGATCGTTTCCTTCCCCAAAATGTAATTCTTCCATTTTCGGCAAGCCTACACGATGGAATACATTTCTTTGTCATAAGTGGGATACTTTTAAACTATGTCGAACAATTTCACACTATGATATGCCATTGGATGCCCCTGTTGAGTAAGAACTGCCCCAATAGCATAGTCAGAGGCATTTGTCTCGATCTTAAATGGTTGTTGCAAGTCTGGTAATGTGAGAACTGGGGAACAACAAAGGTGATGTTCCAATTCTATGAATTCCTTCTGTTGATATTCCGACCAAAAGAATTTTTCTTTTGCTCCTTCCTTGGTGACTTGACTCAAGGCCCAAGTGATATGAGAGAATCCCAACACAAACCTGTGGTAGAAATTAGCAAGACCCGGAAAGTTGTGAAGCTATATTAGAGTGGTCGGGGCTGGCCAATCCTGGATGACTTAGATCTTGGTTGGATCCACATGCACCCCACGCTCATTAATAATGTATCCCAGATATTGAACCTGGGTCATGACAAAAGTTCACTTCTCCAAATCAGCACATAACTTGTGTTTCTGCAGTGTTTGGAGGACCTGTCGGATGTGGTGGAGGTGCTCTTCCCGAGTCTGGCTGAAGATCAGGGTGTCATCCAAGTACACTACTACAAATGAGTTGGTGAATGGTCGAAATATGTCTTCCATTAACCTCATGAAGTTTGTGGGAGCATTCGTCAACCCGAAAGGCATGACCAACCATTCGAAAAGGCCCTCCTTATCTTTGAAGGAAGTCTTCCACACATCAGACGGTTCGATTGGTACCTGGTGATACCCTAACTTCAAGTTGATCTTGCTGAAATATTTAGCCCCTTTAAGTTTCTCTAGAAGGTCATCAATCTGTGGGATCGGGTACCTATTCTGGATAGTGATCTTGTTCAGCGCCCGATAGTCAATACAGAGTTTCCAAGTCCCATCCTTCTTCTGCACCAACACGATCGAGCTCCCACATGGCGATGAACTTGGTCGTATGTGACCTTTCTATAGTAGCTCCTGAATCTGCCTCTTGATTTCATCGTTCTCCATAACATAGCGTCGATAGATTGGTCCATTGGGAAGCGATGCACCTGAGGTCAGATCGATGGGGTGCTTGACCTGACAATGAAGAGGCACCCATGAGGGTGAGGTGAAGATGTCCTGGTACTCCTCGATGACCTTGTCCATTTGTTTTTGTCATGCGGAGGATCCCTGTCTGGAGTTTGTGGCCACAATATTCTTCTTTCCCTGAAGGTGGATCATCAGGAAAAAAAAAATTCTAGTTTTGGAAACAAGATTACTGCATTGTTTTGCAATAACCAAAGAGATAGAGGCAGGTGGGGGTACCTATAGTATCATGTAAAACTTATTTCCCAAGGTAACAATAACATTGCGAGGTCAGGACTCATACATAGCATGTCACTTCCAAAAGTATGTTTGGCCTAATAATACATCACAAACATCAAGAGGATCAATGTCACATAATACCTCATCAGTGAAGTGCTTGATGTTGTATGGAAGGCGACACTACTAGCTGACACGGAGATCTCGTCCTTGGTGAAGCCACCCGATGGTGTACAGATGTGGGTGTGTTCTGGTTGGCAAGCCCAACCACTTCATGACCTCTACTACAATGAGGTTCTTTTGGCTCCCATTATCGACAATGAACTGTAGCGGGGAACCCTTTACCCACATATGGGAGTGGAAGAGACACTCCTCCTCCTATGGATATTCCAGTTCTTCCTTTTGGATATTCATGGTGGAAACGATGGCATTGGGCTCCATATCGATAATCTTCTTCCCTCTGTCATTCCCCTTCTTGGGTTCTGATTCAGTGTCGGAGCATGCATCTGATTCAAAAGCCCTCATCTTGACCACCAGTGACTGCTTGGCCCAACACTCACTTGTGTTGTGAGTGGATCTCTTATGGAACTCACACAAATTTCCCATGTCCTTCTTCGACTTCGCGGTGTTTTTATTTTATTGTGGCTTTGGCAGGTTTTCTTGATCCGCCATGCCTTGGATTTGTTCTTTGTTCTGCAGTTTGGGAGCACCTTTCACTTGCTTTTGATTCGCAGATCCAAAGTCTCGCTTCTTCTGTTTGAATTTCTACTCAATCTTGGCACCATACCGGTATGTCGTACCAAGCGAGGAGATGTCGAGGAACTCCATTTCCTCTTGACTGTATCTGTGTAGAAAACTGCAGTACTTCAGCACCAAATGTTTCTTCGAATCTTTGATACCCAACTTTGTGCGTCAGGTATGGAACAAATTTGTCATCTCATGCACATCTTGATCCCCTTGTTGCCTCAACGTAGTCCATTGTATGTACTTGTCCTCATATCTCCCCATGGGATAATATTGTTCCTTGATGGAATCTCAAAAATAATTCCAAGTTGGTACGGTCGACAATAGATAGGGTTCCTCCTCGTCCTTTTTCTCATAGTAGGTTTCCCACCAGTCCTTGACATGGGGGTGACTTTGAGCAGTGAAAAAATAAATATTTTTCCGGTCAGAAAAGTCATGAACCAAGAAATATCCTTATAATAGATTCAACCATCTATCTACGGCATCTGCATCTATTTGGACATCAAAAATGGGAATGTCAAAGTTTACTTGTACCTTAAAAGGGGTTGCGCCTCCAGAGTGGTTGTTGAATGCAGATGTGCCACCAGTGGGAAATCGTTGAAGGATATGGGCAAAGTTATCCATCATCGCATTCCTTTGTTTTTCAAGGGCCTCCGAGAGCAATATTTTGATAGGATCTCCTGCTCCCTCATCTTTCTTTTCGTCCCCCATGGGAGGTCATCAAGGTTTGCGAGGTTGATCTTGCAAAGGTTCAACCAGATCGAGCCCTAACTCCTTATACCCTGACCTCGTTGGGGACATGCAAAGAAGGATCAATAAAGAGTAGACCACTCTGATACCACTGATATGAATTTATGAAGGAATGCAATAGAATACATAAATAATCATGAATACAAAGATGTAGCGGAAATAACACTTCATTTCATTAATATCAAAGAACTGAAATTTGTTTACAGACAAAATAGAAATAAACTAGCTAGGGCGCTGGTAGCTTATCTCTGAGAAGAGATGTGGAGGCTACAAGCCTTTGAAATCTATGTTACAATGAGGCTTGAAGGCCTATATATTATTGAGAAACAATGGAAACCCTAAACATCCAAAAACCTAACCCTAGGAGATGAAATGCCAGAATATGGGCCTTGTCGAGGTAAGTTGGTACATCAATTTCCCGGGCTCGTAACTTTGGCATACTATCTCCATTTGACGCATATGATACATCGTTGGAAATATCTATTCAAGGAGTACAACTACCGAGAGCATATATCTCAAATCGGAAAGGACTAGCTGGAGGTTGATGCCCAAAAAATGTCGTTTAGGGCCTCAAAACAACTCTGGAAGTTCAGGACCCGAAAAACTGCCAAAAATAGTAAATTGTGCTACAATTAAGGAAACTGGAAAACTGAAAGAAACAATGGTGTGGGTCCAAGTGGAATAGGTAGGTGGCCATCAATATCCTCCTGGATCATGTATCCAATGATATGCATGGATCTGTAACTATTTTTGGGTGCCAAGTATTTAGGGTTTTTCTTGTTTTAAAGTCAATAAAGAGGCATGTTTTAAGGCTATAAAAAAAATTAATAAATCAATTTCTTATTGAAATCTTGAGATGTAGGTTTTTGGTCATGCATATGTAAGCCAGATTGGCTACAAGGTTGTTATTTTGTAGGAAAGAGGGTATGATGTCAATTGTGTCTTAGGTGTGGACCAAGGTTAGACATGTAACCTTTTATTCTAATTGAATAAGACAACAAGAGAGAAGAACACTCAAAGGAATGTTGGTTTTCCCAGTTAAGGATTTCCAGGGTAAAATCTCAGTGTATTGTGTGATTTCTTATGTCATTTGAGTTCTTGATTAAATTATTCTTCTCTTCTACTAGGATTAGTTTGGAAGTGTCTTTCATTTCTTAACATCAAGGAGGAGTCACCCCCTCTTTCCAAAATGTAGTGTCTGGCAGTAGCCGACCTCCCTAGCCCCCTACCCTAATTCCTGACACCTGAAGTTATCTCATCCCAATGGAAATAGAACAGACAAAGGAAGCTAAGAAAGCCCTGACAAGCTTGGAATCACTCCCATCTCAGAACCATCAAAACTCAAAATATGACAAGAAAATCCCATCAACTTGCATCTCGTAATTAGAGGAAATTCCATAGTTCGAAATATTGTCACCCCTCCTGGGGGAGGACATTAAATACATGAAATATCATGCCCTCGTATGCAAATTCATGGGCCTTGGGACATCATTTAAATCCCTCATGTGATGGACCAAAACCAGATGGGAGCCCAAAAGGGATGTCTCCCTCAAACTAGGATCTAAAGGATTATTTATGTCAATCTTCAACCTGGTTGAACACCGAGAAATATTCTTCCAAGGAGGCACATACTTCTTCAAATATGTTGGTTTGTATATGTCGATATGGAAAGAGAACTTTAGCCCAAAAAAGGAATATTTCACTACAACTCCGGTATGGATCAGATTGTACTCACTCTCGTAGGAGTACTGGTGCACGAAAATTATAGAGGGTATTGGAAACACTCTTGGACCCTTCAAGGTCGCTATACCTCATATGCTCAGATATGTGTCTACCTCAATGTCTTCAAAGCTCTGTCATCATCAATATGCCTCATATATAAGGGCGTAGATTTTCTCTAGACCCTGGATTATGAACACATTCCCTTTTGGTGGAGAAAATGTCATTCCCATTAGCACCTTTTCCAGGAATGTCCCATGATTAATAAAACATAGCCCTCCAAATCCAAATTGGAAAACAATGAGGTAGGTTTTGAAAAATTCCAAACAAAGCACAAATCCCAAAGGTTATCTAACAGGTATTTTATGGTTCCAACTAAGAAAGCTTCCATCAAAATACCTAGGATTTCCCCTAACAAAGAACTCCTTAAAGAAAAAGGTTTGGGATGACCTCCTGGAAAATATGGCAAAACAACTGGGCAATTGGTCCTTTCATTCACTCAATATAGCTAGAAGACTCATCCTCATAAAGTCGATCCACCAAGAAATTCCCATATAACATCTCTCGGTCATATCATCTCCAAAATATATTCTTAGAGTTATAATATATATATGTAGAGAGAATTCTTATGGGGCAGCTCGAAAAACAAAACAAATAGGCATTAGTGGCATGAGAAATAATTTGTCTTCCAAAACTTAAAGGAAGCATGGGATTAAGGGATCCAAAAACTCTCAGCTAAACCCTATGGGATGATATATGGTGGTGTTGGCTAACTAATCCCCAAACTTAATGGGCTAGTCTCTGGAAAACTAAATATTCCCAAAATCAACAAACTAGGCAGATCAGGAGAATGAATAATGCCCCTTTGGGTTCGTGCCTTTGGAACCTAGCATGGTATAACCACCAACTAGTTCAAGAAAATTTCTTATGGGAAATAAAAAATGTCAAGGATGCTCCTTCCTGGGAGGATGCTTGGAAAAAACTCCCCAGACTGGAAGACCAACCATCTCTGCTCATACTACAAGCTGGAATTACATCCCAGAATAATTCCAAGGTTGCACAATATTGGATGTAAGAAACAAAACCTAGACGCTAGAGGAAATGGATCCCTCACCATGGATGGAATGGAGAAACAAAAAAAATCATAGAGGTTTTCCTAGAGGTACTCAGCAAAAGGAGGATTCATAGCTCTGAAAAATAAGACCGGCTTCGATGAGGAAACAACTCTTCTGGAATCTACACAACTAAAGAAGCATATGAGATAGCTTCCCAGCACAACAAGCTTCCTCAAGCCTAGATCTAGATCAAGATTTTGAAACAAAAACTTTGGCCGAAAGTTTTGACTTTCCTTTGGATGATTTCCATAAACAGATCTCTCACTTGGGACAATTTATGCAAAAGGGGTTTCTCGGGCCCCTCCCAATTCCCTCTTTTATAGGAGTAAGAAGAAACAACAGAGCACATATTAAATACTTGCATTTACACAGAAAACCTCTAGACCCTCATGGCGCTTATCTTTCAACACTTTGGTTGCAACAGTAACTCCATAAGAGACACCATAGAACAATGGACAACAACAATAAATCAGAACCCTATAGTCAACAGATCTTGGAACCTTTTACCTAGTATTTTTACCTAGGAAGCTTGGAAAGAGTGCAATTGTAGGGTCCTCAAGCTTCATGCCCTGCCTCCATAAGAACTATGGAACAAGGTTCTCACCTTAGTCTAAGAAATGATTATGACCCAACCCTGGGAGGATAAAGACTGGTAAGTTATCCTATTCGAGCTATATGTAGTCCAAGGCCCCAACCTTAGAGCCAACCTTATTGCCCATAGGAAACATCCAACAACAACGAGGCCTCAAAAGGAAATTTGGGTCGGGCAGGGTATGGCACAGTCTTCAGAAACAAAAAAGGCATCATCTTAAGAATGTATGGGGGTTAGATGGTGATAAACACCAACAATGTTGTGGAACTCCAGACACTGGAAGACAGTATTTGCATAGCCGTGGCCAAGGGCCATGACAAGATAATCATAGAAGGTGACTCCCATATGATATAAATATGTTCAAAATCTTTCAAGATGGCTCCCTGACATCAAAAATCACAAAACATTGGCATATGGAGGCTATTCTTGAATCCATTCAACAAATGTTGGCCTCCATTCCAGTGATCATACCCAGACATGTGAAGTGCTCAGCCAACAAGTTGGCAGACTGGTTAGCAAATGAAATCCTAAGGATCAAGGAGGATTCATGGTAAAAGCTATGGAAGCCCTCACATGATGAGGATTTCACCCAAGCCTATGCCACAATCATAAGGCAAGACCTTTCAACGGCCAAGAGAGATACAAGCCTCACGAGAAGCCAGAAGAAGCAGCAATATCAAAATTGCCCATGAGGCAAGGAGGGATCGAGAGAAGGATAAACTGGGTGGAAGCCCAACTTTGGAAAGGGGTGACTTGACTTTACAAGCATTCTAGTGCTAGGATGACAGAAGTGATGTGCCTTGTATCCACATTATCACCTTCCACCTAAGAGACTCCTAGACTAGGAAAACAAGACCAACTTCACCTCATGAAACTAAAATAGGAAAATGTGGTGAAGGCACCATGAGGCTCCTACCAGCAAGAGAGGCACACCCCCTCTCATAAGGAGAGTTGATTAAGAATGAAGATAGAAGGGGGATCCCCAAGAATAGAGGGGCGATAGTAAATGACATCACAAATTAGACCTCCCCTCCTACATGTGGTCAGCACAAGATCCAATGGGAATCCCACGAAAATCGATAAGACCACACCTTGGGAAACCCACAACAACATTTAACGTAGGGGAATACTCTCGAGATGTTAGAGGTAGGGATCCATATGGACAAGATCCAAACCTCTTTCCATCTCACTCGAAAGGACAAGAATCAGAACCAAGTGGAATGGGTCAAAGACACTCGATCTCCAGCTATGAAAGGAAGGTGGGCCTCTCGCACCAACATATAACATCCACGGTTAAGGAAGTTAATGAAGGAAACTAATTCTAAGGGAAAGGAAAACAGTGAACGACTAATCTCCCACTAGGTAATGGATACAGGAGGAAACCTGAGCCAAGGCCAACAAGACAGAAGGAAAAATGAATTAAATGAGAGTTATGGATCATCCTCCGGACACCTAAACTCACTCTCATCTCTATGATATCCTCCCTGATGATGAGACCCTCTCCTCAGAGAAGGAACATGACACTTAGAAAAATTTTGATACCTACTCTTCAACTCGAGAGCTTGGCTCAGGAATTTTGGTCCCCGTCTACCGATAGCAAGAGACCTATTGGAAATCCTCTCTCAATCTGGTACCACCATTCCATTCGGGCCCTCATCAAAGATACCATGGCCCCTAGGCATGGATATCCTCTCTATTATAGGCACGAATCGTGACTCCTTTGAGCTTCCAATTTGAGGTGAAAAGAGGAGGGGTTACTAGAATCTCACGTCCAACAAGAGGCCTTTAATGGTGTCAGGAACTACATATCAAATACCCCTTAATGATTCCAGAGAGCTCTGGATGAAGTGGAAGACACGGTTAGCAAGGAACTGGAGATCAATACTGATGCAGAAATAGATGAGACCACTATCCACTCGGTCCTAGATGTTGGACACATGAAGGGTAGGGACACTTGATATTGAAGGATTGTCGAACTCTATTAGCACATCAAGAATCTACTGGGACAAATGCTACAAACCAGGGAAGACGCTCAAAACATAGTCTAGATCTAGCTCGATGGCCTCCACTTGATGGTTCGAGAGATCCTCACTCACCTCCCTTAAGAATTTTGTCATTAGCCTTCGGGGTACAATGAATCTCAATCGGTAAATCCTCATACCTATGGCGAGGGGCCCTTGGCCCCATGAAGTGGGTTCCCTAGTAGTCTTTAATTTTTGAAAATTATAGTTATTAGTATTTATAGGCATGGTACTTTCAACAGAACATTGGTTTTTAAGATTTTTTGGATACTCCATAAACAATATATTTGGTCGGATGCCATCTACCTGTGTTGTTGATCTGGTTTCCGAGTGGCAGGCCAACAACAAGGGTTTTTGGACTGTATGATATATTAAAAATATAATATAATTTTGCATGTGAACTTTACAAAAAAAAATGATAAAATATTAACATTAATTTTAAATGTAGATATCAATTTATTTCCATGTTAAATCTTATAAACATTTCACTTAGTAACAATTTTAATTTTCATGATGCCAATATATTAAACAAACAATATAAAAAAATTAATTTAAATATTTTCAAGTCTAAAATTTACATAAAAGTTACCTTAAAACATAAATATTCACCACTATCAAAATGCTATGTGATAGAAACATAAAATGATAAATAATAAAACTGCAAAAATGATAAAATCCCAAAGCTTATAATGAGATTTCCATGATGTCCTATCGTATTATTAGTCCTTTCCAAAGCAGGGATTATAGTTTTTGGTACCGAGTCAACATTTATTGACTCACTATTAGTTCTGCAACCCTGCACAAGATTTCCTAATGTTTTAAAAAAAACAGTTATTATTTTGATAATTTTGAAAAAATAAATATTGTTTTATATTTTACAATTTGATAATTTAAATTTTTTTATTTGGCTAGGAGTTGTGATGGGAATTAATTATCCCTGGTGTGTTCAATTTTTTTCCATTATTTCTCAAAGCCAACAAAATATTTTAAAAACAACCACATACAAAACTATTGGATTACTGAGAGGAGGGGTGAATTAGTAATAGAGAAATAAAATCTTTTTTAACCATAATATCCAATTGTTATATTTCTTTTTTATCAATGTAGCATTATCATCCAATAGTTGCATAGTAAATAAACAATGAACAAATGAGCAATCATACACATACACAGTGCACCATTGTTTTACATGGAAACCCAAAGCGAGAGAAAACCACAGAATGTTTTTTCTTATATGTCTTTAAGAATTACATTCATTAGAAGCACCAAATTCCTTTTGTTTTCTAGCTGCAACTAGAAGGAGGCTCCAACCCCCTAGTTTCTCAGGCTACAACCTGAAGGAAGCTCCAACTCCCCAATTTTCTGGCTACAACTAGAAGGAGGATACAACCCCCTATGTTCTCCAGCTACAACCAGAAGGTGGCTAAAACCACCTGTCCTTGCCCCGTCCAACCGCCCTGATGTAGAAGTAGAATGATGGAACCAATGTCACCTATCACTATGAGATATACCATTGTACAATTGTACCAACATTTACCAAACAACCTGTAACAACATGTACCAAACAAAATGTAATCAACATGTACCATAAACACGTGCATCAACCATGCACTAACTTGTACCTAAACCTTTACCATCAATGAGTGCATCAACCATGCACCAAATATGTACCAATCATGCATAAAATACACATAAACTATGACTCATCAATATGTACCAACATCATCAACTATACACCTCATGTATGTGCCAATTCATCAATTACTTGTCTCAACCATGTACCCAACATGTACCTCAACCAAAATCCCTCATCAATTTCATCATCCAAATCTGATTTGTAACTTTGTAATAGACTTGGTGTATATGATCACATACCTGCAAACCTTCCTTAACTTTAACAACAAGAGACTAGCATTTTCATCAAACTTTACTTTAGTCTTACATGACTAATTTTGGACTAGTCAACAACCCTAACTTGAAATAATCATAACTATGTATATGTAATGAATAAAGATATGAAAATAGTACACAATGTTCTTCAGTGTCTTTTATACAATTCCTCCAGGTTTCACTACTTGGAACCTCTCAGAAAATGAGTTATAGCAAAAATGGCATACCTTGTTGAATTTTGTCTTATTTTAGAGGGTGAACTTGTACAGAGTGCCCCAGATGGAATATTTGTTGTATGGGTCTGAAAATGATACAAAACTAATACAGACTATACTCTAACCAATGCATTTTCTCTTACGAAATTTTGATCTGTTATGAAGAAATTATGACGTTTTTACCCGAAACACTTGTTTTAGACTAGTTTCAGGACTAGCCACAAACCCTATTTTCCATGGAGTGTAACTCCAAAAATAAAATGACCCACAAGTGGAAATTTTTATTATAGCTACTTGAATATGATTCCTCAACAACCTCCTTATTTTGTGGTCTGAATCATTCTAGAAAAAAAATTATTACGAAAATGGTGAGATGACATGTAAATAACACACCTTAGAAAGCATCATCAAAAGAATTTATCCACCCATTGAATTTTGGCCTTCTTTACTTCACCTTCCCTCTGAAATTCTCCTTAGATATCCTTTGGTTACCTCGGTCACTTGTAGATATTCAATATTCTCAAGTGTGTTTAAAATGAGAAACCCTTTCTTCTTATTTATTCTTTTATGTAGCTTCCTCAAGGGGTTACCTTCTAACCATATTAAATCACTTTCCTTATTTTAGGGCTAACCCACTTCTAACCACTTGTCCACTTAGTAATTTCTCCATTAAATTTATTATTTAAATAATTGCTTATACTTTTATGTAGCTTCCTCAAGGGGTTACCTTCTAAGCATCTTAAACCACTTTCCTTATTTTAAGGCTATCCACTTTGACTTATAGTACACTCATCACTTCACTTTAATATTTAAATAATTTCTTTTTTGCAACCACTTTGACTACTTTGACCTTTTGGGGCTTCTAGATGACTCATGAGGGTTCTCCAACTTCGCATGGCCATAAATCTCTAACCTTGAGGAGTTATGTGACGTTCCACATACCACCGAAAATGGCATGACATGTACTATCCATATAGAATAGTCTTTCCTGTAAATATATCAAAACTCATACCATTATCTATCAAACAAACTTGGGTCCATTACCCAAACCTTTGTGCTACCGGACTTTCTTCAAGGGTTGACATCAATGACAACCAACCCAATTAATCAACAACATTTTTTGTTAATCCTAAGTGACATAGGGACACTGGGACATTGTAGTTGATGTATTTTCTAATGTTCCATTGTTGCAGTCGATGCATGGCATCGCTGGAAAATTGCATGCACAATGATATTATCATTGCAATTATAATATCAGTGGGATCCTCTTTCGATAGTTTTGGCATGTTGAACTCGTGTTCTTCTTGGTGACTGTCGAGTGCCATCTATTAGAGATATGTCTATACCATAGAAGAAGAGAGGACCTAAGGATTGGTTGGGAATACATAGCCTATAACGAATTCATGCTTTAATGGGGAGGTAAACATATCCATATTGAGACATAGTATATTTTGTACCATAGATAGCAAAGGCATTTGTTGACCTTTAATCATTTTACCTTGTCAATGAACTAGTTGAAGCTCCAGTACCATAACTAGTGAATTTTCCAGTGATAGTCATATATTTTATTCCCACGGTTTCTTATTCTCCAACAACAAAAGAAGAAACAATAAAGGTAGGGGAAGTTGTTTCATCAATTTACTATCCTGGTGAGCTAGCATCTAAGTAACTAGAAGAAAAGGGAGTAGTAGGGGAGGCTAAAACAGGTACATATATTCTATAAATCTACTTTAAATTCAAATCTCTACCAAATTTTACTCTCTTGTGATTTTTTGTAAACTACAATTTCAACAGATGATACTATGATATGCTATGTTTTTAGCAATTAATGATAAATAAACATAAATTTTAAAAATAATTTGTTGAACAACTAAATTGATGCACTCACCACTCCTTAGGTATCCAGAGTGATTTCATTTCTTCTCTACTGATGAACAATTCAAAGAAACAACACCCATTTGTTCTTAAGAATCAATCTCTCTCTAATGATGAACTAGCTAACCTCACCTTGTTCGTGGAAAAATAGAAGGTAAGTGATCTAAATAAAAATTAGCAATATCCTTCGCAACAAATAGTGGATGATTATTTTCAATTGGATAAGATAATATTTATGAGATAAAGATTGATTTTCATGTTTTTGGGATCTACAAAAATTAGAAGTGCAATACCTTTATAATGAGCGAGACCCTTCTGAATTTTGCACTTGCAACCATGAGAATATAACCATACTCTAATCTCAGTGTCTAGAGGGATTAGAAGGAACCTTGATCAATTCAATGTGTATTACCTTGTATGGTTTCTAACTCTAGCTTCCTTCCCCAGTCTAGACACTTGTAATCCAAGATGTAGAACACAGATGTGACTGCATCAGAACCCTAAGCGATGTACCTTGTCATACTTCCTACATTTGCAATCACTCATCATGTGCCTTAATTTTGACATCCTTCCTTAGACCAGCATGCATCTGCTATCACTCATCCTATGCCTTACTTCTGACAACCTTCCTTAGCCCTACCTTTACCGAAGACTTATTGGTAACTTTTGCTAATAACTAGGGGAGTAAGGCATTCCATAACCATGCATTTATTAGAGATAGATTGGTCACTTTTGCACCACAATTATGGAAGCATGACTATAATCTAGACAACTAGTTTCACAAAGATGTTTCATCTAACATAGGGGAAATCAAAGGGAGAAGAACCATCAATACCAAGTCAATTGGATCTCAAAAGTTGGACAAAGAATAACTATAAAGTCCTACTGTTTATGACTTGTACCATCTATAATACTCTCATACATTATCATTAACATTCTATTTTTTTTTACTTGGTACATAAATACTTTGTCTTTGGTATGATTAAATTAACTCCTTAAATTTGTTTCTATTTTTCCAAATGGCATTAAGGACATGCTCATGTTACACCATATCCATCTTATTCAAATCATATAGTATCAAAGTGCCATATACAACCTAAGTGTTGTAGGATAATTGTACCCTAAGGAGTTATCTCCCTTAGGATCTTCCTAGACCTAGGACATAATAGATATACAAAAGATATAGTTTCCTAGATTTGGATCACACATGAATGAATCTATGAGGTAGTGGAATAAGAAACTTACTTGGCAATTCGATGGTTATCCCTACACTCTCCTTGGTTGTTTTCTATTTTGAAGATGTCCTTCACTTTCACAAAAGTGAACATGCACACATGAAAGCACAAGAAAACACCTCTCACAAGATCAAATATAACATGTATGAATTATTAATACATCTAATAATATCACATGAAAGCATGAAAATATTAATTCTCTATAAGAATCATAATAACCATATACAATTCAATAGAGGGGAAAGTCATGTGCATCTTCTATTAATAAAATAAAATACTTACAACTTACAATAAAATGACTTGATGAAGCTCTTCCCATTCTCGTTTCCCAATCTTTATGATCAATACGACAGTATAAGTTTACTCTTTCTTTTCCTCCCCTTTTCCCATGAGATACCCCCAATATATAGGATGACAGAGGTAGGATAGTGGATAAGTCTTAGACACTCAAAATAACAAGATTCTCGTGGTTTTATTATGAGAAATCCGAGCCTTGATCATATCTCTTTGTAACCAATCATAATTGGGGAGTAACAGACCCAGTCACGCCCTGCATCCTTATATTTAGCGATCGTTCATGGGTTGCAAGAGAGAAACTTATGACCATCAATTTTGTGTCTGAAGTTGTAAAGAGACATCCTGCAACTAGATCTGTTGTTATGATATTAGCATGTGAACCATAGTCGAGCATAACATCTATCTTGGTATTCTTGACCTAAATATTGATGTGGAAGAGCTTGTTCATCTCCTTCTCTTCTTGGTGATGATAATCAGATTCACCTCCTTCTACACAGATGTGCATACAATATTGTCATCTACATCCGAGCTACTTTCAACCTAATTGCTTGAATCTTTGGCTAGAAGGTTATTTTTGTTTCCTTCCTTCTTGTGGTTCTTTGGGTTTAGCTCTGGATGTAGTTTCCAACATTGTTCCTCGGTGTGGCCATGAATGTTGCAATGATTGCAATGGTCGTTGGGATCTTTACATTTTTGTGCAGACACCAGTGGATGTTGTCTTCTTATCTTTTCCCCCTTTCCACTTCTTCTTTCCCTCCCTGGAAGCTTCTTGGTGTTCTTTCTTCATCGAACCACTTGGTTGCCCCTTATTTTGGCCTATGTTTTTCAGGTATTGTTCCAGTACACATGCCTCATCCATCGTCCTTGGCTTGAAGAGTATCACTTGATTTTGTAGATGACTATGTAAACCCCCCATATACTTGAGGAGTACATTTGGGTTCTTGGGAGAGATACCCAGCATGATGGCCATACTTCTAAAATTAGTGGTGTACTCTTATACACTCTTCCTCTGCCTCTGCTTGAATTAGTTCCATCGGATCCATCGATCCTCTACATACTCGATAGGGTAAAATTTGGACTTAATGAAGGTTTTAAAGTCCTCCCATCTAGTTACTGGTGAATCATCCTCCATCCTAAGTGTTTCTGTGTGGCTTTCCCACCAGGTTAAAGCATGGCCCTCTAACTTCAATCTAGCAAATGAAATATCTTGTTCTTCATCTATATGGTGAAGGATAAAATAAAATTTTATTTGTTGTAACCAATGATTCAGTTTGAATGCATCGATATCACCTTGATATGGTTTAATGTCCACTTTTGCTTCCATATTGAATAGGTATTGTGAATGGTTCATGACACTCAAACTCAGATGCTCTTTTCAGATTCTTTCTGTGACACCTTTTCTTCTTGATCTTCTGATTTCACCTCTGATATGTTCTATGAGTTAGAGCCTCCATCATCTCTGAATGGTCTAAGCTTGTTTTCTATAGCTTCCATGAGGAGGTTCATATTGCGACTGATGTTGGCAAATTGTGCTTCCAACTGCTCAAATATCTCTTATGCTGGATGTCGAAGGTTATTATGAACATACTCATCTACCATGGCTAGGGTTCTCTATGAATTATCTTTAAGTCTATTCCTTAATCTTGCAACTTCCCAAAAATACCCAAAAGGAAAAACTGCTCTGATACCAATATGATATGTAAACTATCGTGGATATTCCACTAAAACAGATCATCACAACAAATCTAATAAAATAATGAAATCTTTAATATTAAGGTTAATTTCCTTTAGATCTCTAGAATATTTAGTTACTGATAAAATATATAAAATGCAGAAAAATAGAGAATAGTAAAACACATTCGCGCCATCCACAAATAAACACAATATATGACTTGGAAAACCAAATCCAAGAGAAAACCCAGCTAGAAGGTGAGGTTGAGCTTCTCTCTTTTCTATGGTAAAGAAATGATGCAAGTACAAAGAAAGAGGCACTCTCTATAGAGTTTTCTTTGACCTATGGCCAGTATGGCTGCTACAAAATCTATCCTCCTCTGTTATGCTCAGAGAATACCACTCTCAGATGTTTTTCTCAGCTATGGAATACAATACAATGCAAAATAATGGAACCCCTTCTCCTCTTAGTGGCCATGTATTTAACATAGCCCGATAGTCATGTAGGGATAGATGTTTGACTTCCTCAACCTTCAATTGTGGTAAGATTTTGACTTTTTATAATGTTCTTAGAAAATACACTACATGGCTAGCCTCACATGTCTAAGTAATGGAGTTTGACGTGGCATCCACTCGCACCATGGTGATCAATAAGGTAGTTCAACTTATGAGAGGCATAACTTTCTCATACGAACTTTGATTGACAAACGGTTTGTGTCCTTGGAAAGGTATAGACGTGTAGAATTTATAATCTTCCTCCATAGTAAGGTTTGGACCAAAAAAAGGTCGTTTGATGCCTCCAAATGGATTTTGAAGATTTTTTACTATTTTTTGGACCCAAATTTCCAAATTTTGATCGACCGCTGAAATGGCCTCGCAAGCTAATTCCTCCAATTTTTCCACCAAAAAAGTAGTGAGATATATGAAAAACAATATAAATATCCAATACGGATCAGGATGGTAGGTAGGATAGAAGCTGGAAGTCCAAGAGATTAGAAGCTAGAAGACCAAAAGTCAGGGAACTAGAAGGATAAGAGTCATTGGAAAATTTGATAAATAGAACCAATGTAATTGTGCAAAGGGTTATCTTTTTGGCATTGTAATCTATATTCATATGTTAATAAGAAACATTATTTTCTTGTGTTTTATACTCTTGCAAGGCATGACTACTTGTAGACTATTCTCACTATTCATAGTTTTCTTGAAGCTTATAGGGATGGACATTGCAATTGTATACTATTCTTGTGATTATAATGTCGATGCTTACTTATATTATGCAATACTAACAAATTGATGTGAAGCTAGTATCTCTGAGTGCCTTGAGGGTTGTTCTTAGAGTTTCTTTGGGGCTCATGCAAGCTATAGTCATTGCATTGCTCCCCATGTTTTTTGTTTTTCTCCCTTTGTTTTGTAGTATTCAATTTTAGAATGCTCCTATATAGGATTAGAATAGTAATTAGATTAGTTGCATTATGTGTTTTAGTGCATAAAACAAAATAGGACTATTGGGACAAAACCATAGGGTTATCCATTTCAATGAAGGAAGTTAAGGTCTAATTGGTCCCTATAGATGGATGAACATGGTTGACAATGGACATTTACCCACGTGAATAGTCACACCCCCTTCAAACTAGTTTTTCACTGAATTTTTTTTGTATAGATGGAATTCCTACTTTCATCCCCATTATTTGCACTAACAATCATTGTGGTGACCCCAACTCTTCGGAAGAATGTTGATTTCAATTCGAATAATTGGATGAGAAGCACCTCAATTCAAATTGGCAGCACTAGGTTCAAACTAAATGCATCAAAGCCACCCATGAATTCCACCTATGACCTCAAAATATTTATCCAAGTGATTTGGTCTTGTCATTTCACTTAAAGTACATGACATATTTGACATGTAAATTGAATTATTTATGGTTGGTTCCATATGTTTTCACTAATATTCATAGTAACAATTTGGTCACACTTAAGAGTTTAGATAGTGATGATATTATGGGAAGGCTCAACACTTCTCGCCTTTACCTCTCCATAATCTAAGAAAGTAAACTAGGGTTGCACATCAAGCTAATGGCTTACAAATTTATTTCTCATTGAATGGAAAAATATGGGAAAAAAAAGGAACCGATTTGAGAGCTCTAGGTTTACAATGCCTCCATTAGTGAAGCACCATAACATCATATTTAGTTTGGGATCTACATTATCTCAACCTCCCACCCCTTCAAGGTGTGGTCAAATATGGTAACAATAACAATCTCCTCCTCAACAACAATAGAGAATGTTAGGTACAAGTACCTCTTATTCTCCCTTGATAACCCTAGTGTGTCAAACCCATGGTTACCCTAGCATTTTCATTAACCTTACATCCTTGATTTCCTTGACATTCCCCACCATAACTGCATGGGAGACACTCCTCCCAATCGGTTGCTCAGAAAACCCTACCATCCAATGATGATTGTCCCCTTTTCCTAACTTGGATCATGGAGGAAACAACCCAGATTACCCCTTCTCACATGATGAGCACAAAGGTACCCTTACTCAAGATTCCATGGCATTTCATTATCCTCCAAATTCATTATTCACCCCACTAATGACACATGCATATTTTTTTCTCCAAAACACTCCCTACACATGACCCACTTCCTTATAAAAACCACCATCCCACCCTCCATCCACTAGATTAAGCATTGATCCGAAATTGATCTTTTAAAGATTTGGTTAAGTTTTAAGCATGAGTTCATTTACCAATTAGGAATTGATGAAAGAAGAAGAAATTAATGAGATATTATAGCAGCAATAATAAGAAATGCAGATCAGAATGTAAGCACAAAAAACATCAAAGTTGTTAACAGAGTTAAGCAAGATTGTCTACGTCTTCGGGCCTTTGTCTCGGTGGGTCGGGCTTTCTTATTTCTCTTCAATGCTTCAAAAGTACATAAGAAAAGTGTCAAAAGGATTACAAACTGACCTGGTTGTGTTCTTCTTGACCTCAAGAAAAGTGTCAAAAGGATTACAAACTGGTCTGGCATAGCTCCCGGAATTGGCCTGCAAAGTTCCCCTCCTAAATGGCTTCCCTACATAAAAATGGCTTTGGCTTTCAAATTCCTCAGCAATTCTCATGTTCTGAACCTCTCTCATGCTGCTAAGAACCCCTGGTATATATAGATGTGGAGTTAGTATCAACCTCCCAATAATATTGTTAACGGAGTTAAGCAAGATTGTCTACATCTTTGGGCCTTTGTCTCAGTGGGTCAGGCTTTCTTATTTCTCTTCAATGCTTCAAAAGTACATAAGAAAGTATCAAAAGGATTACAAACTAGTATGGTTGTGTTCTTCTTTACCTCAAGAAAAGTGTCAAAAGGATTACAAATTGTTTTGGCATAGCTCCCGGTATTGGCCCGCAAAGTCCCCCTCCTAAATGAATTCCCTGCATAAAAATGGCTTTGGCTTTCAAATTCGTCAGCAATTATCAATTTCTGAACCTCTCTCATGTTGCTAAGAATCCCTGGTTTATATAGATGTGGATTTGGTATCAACCTCCCAACTTTGTCCCAAGATATGGCCTCAAATCGGGCTCCAGATCCCCCGATAATGACTAAAATCCATTAAAAACAACTGAAAATAACCAAAAAAAACATATTATATGTTTAAAAACCCAAAATTGGGAAAAATAAAGGGTGCAACCCCCTTTACTCTCCCCCATTATCAGTTCGGAGAATGAGTGTTGGAGTACTTCACACATACCTAGGATTTGTTTTTCCTAAGATTTTTCCTATGTTTATTAGTTATTATTCAGTCTCCTAAAGTTTAGGGGAGAATATTCCACCTGGAGAATATTCTCTTCAGTTGAAACTTCAGTTTGATCAGTTGAGTGGATTCTAGATGCTACATTGGGATTATCACCATGAAACATTGGGATCATCACTAGCTAATGCACATTGTCCTTGGGATCGTCACCAGACTAGTGCATTACTCATGCTTCTCTGATCTCCTCCTCACTTCACTTTGTTTTAGTCAGTTAACTAAAGACTGATAGATTAGTTAACTCAGACTAGGTGGCAGTTCACTCCCGTAACTGCCTGAGAAACTAGACTAGGTGTTAGTTTACTCTCGCAACTATTGGTGTGTGTCTATATCACTCTAGACCACCACTATGGTGCATTAGTTACTCATGTATCCTATATCTATTGTAAAGTATTCACTCTTTGAGTGTAGAATATGGTTAATGAGAATTCTTCCATTCTTTCTCTCCTTCTTCTTCTTTCTCAATTTCTCT